>JYFJ02005426.1:0-25060 GCA_000934665.2 Catajapyx aquilonaris
TACAAACAAACAAACTTCCAAAAATATACCCGTACCTTTAACAGCATCCCAACATACCCGGGCAACGCCGGGTAACCTGCTAGTATATATATATATACGTTACCCCGTGATAGGGCTTAGCCTTTTTAGGCGGGTGGGATACCACCATTTTCTCTCCGTTTAACTTCATACACCGGTGCAAGGAGTCTAGGATGTAGGGTAGGGATTTTGGGGAGGGAACATTGGTGCAAGTGCAATGTCGGTAAAGGGGTCATGTGCTGTGCCCCAGGAGGTTAGGTTGCCAGACACCTCCTTGGTGCAGGTTAGAGACCCTCCTGACGCAGGTGGAAGGAAAGTTCCCCAGGCGGGGATCGAACCTGGGGCCTTTCACTCAGCAAGCCGTGACGTTACCATCACGGCCACCACACCTCCCCCTCGATCCTGTATATCGGCCATGTGCTGAAATTACATTAGAGACTGGGATATGGGGCATGCGTGAACATATGGGATATGACTGAAGTACCCACATGTGGCCATCTTACAGGCATTTGCGATTGTAATTGGTACGTGATCCTTTCTCTGCATTAAAGAAACAATTCAATATCAGGTAGGCTTAAACATTCAGGTATTTATATTAGAGAAAGAAGGCTTGGTGTCACACCACTGAAGGTCGAGTCTTAACCCTGGGTTAAACCGTATTAGTGTTAAAACCAATACCCCTCCGTTTCTGGGGCTCGTACCCCCAGACACCAGACTAGGGGCCTTAACAGTTTTCTGCGAGGGTTTGGCCCAACTAATAATTAGGTGGATGTTTTGATTTGAAATCACACATAATCATAAGTAGGCTTCAATGCTTCCAGATGAAAAGTGATCATTCATAATCACAAGTTATTGTAATCAGGTGTACATTTCAACGCTAGAAGTGGCTAACCCCTTGATTTTCTGTTTATATCAAATATTGTCATAGTTGGGGCATAGTGGGCTTTTTTTTTATTTTCACGGGTTTGGATATGGTGTCTAAAGTGGCATACATTGCACTTACTAAAGTATGGTTGCAAATTGTGGGGGTGGTTGTGAAACTTGTGAAGATATTTTTTAACATCATTAGGTGTAGGCACTTAACAGTGACTTGTACCCACTAATAATACAGTAAGTACAGCCCCCCCCCCAGACTTATATAAGTGGATCATTCTGCAACATTATAAGCAAGTTAAAGTTTAAGAACTTGGAACATTTAAAAAAATTATGGGTATATTTTACTGTACTGTGGAGGGTGGCCGAAATTAAACTGACAGTACTCAGAGCCATCTGTAGCTTGTTCTAACAACCGGAATGGCGCCAAATTTGGTAGGGGGACTAAGGAAGACATGGGAAAAAGGATCCCACAATAAAAAGCAGTAGTTCCATAGGGGGAAATGTGGTACTGTGCAATATAAAAAAGGGTTATAAAGGAATGGGAGGATTTTTAAAGGACATTCCGATACCCAGTGCCTCTCAACCTGTATATCACAGGCTGTGATGAACATTCCTTCTTACATGTTATAACGTTTGGCTGTAAAGAATGTTGGTCACAGGATGCAATTCCTGGTCCATATAAGAACTTTGGCCACATTGAAACTGGTCTACTTCTGCACAAGGGAAGTGAATGTGCTGAATAAAAGGCTATGTTTCAGTTCAGTTTTGTCTTTGTTTTTAATTTGTCTGTCCATTTAACATTGCACAGCGCCACATTTCCCCCTATCGGGGACCTTTGAAACCGCTGTTTTTTTATAGTGGAATTCTTCTTCTCATGTCTTCTCCCCCTACCAAATTTGGCGCCATTCCAGTTGTTTTAAAGCACTGCAAATGGCTCTGAGTACCGTCAGTTTAATTTTGGCCGCCGTGTACACCCACGAGCATAAAGATGGAGACGGCAGGCCCTTTTTTGACATTTTTTTTATCCGACTCAAATTAATGAACTCTTTTTGGACCGAGTTAGCTGCTTCAGGCGTGTGTTCGTGTATTTATGACAGTATATTTGATACCGTAATAGCTGAGATTGGCAGAGCAGCCTGCCGAAGGTGAGGGCCTGCAGTCTCCATCTTTATGCTCGCGGGTGTACATTGATACTGGAGTGAGTGTCATATTCCATGGAGGCTGTTGTGAATGCAGAAGGATTACCCACCAGGTACAGAAGCAGGGTGAAAATGCCTGTCCCATGTAATCTGAGTGAAGGAGTGAGTTTAGGTGGACTGATCTGAGTTGCCAAATGCCGCAATTTAACTTGTTTTCTTGCAGTAGCCAGCATTATGCATTACCAGTTTGTTACATCGATTTTTTCTGCACAGTGAAAAATTTTAACAAAATAGCACATCTATGTATGATGGAGCTACATAATTTGGGGACTGCCTGTAGTTGCTAATTTTACAGTCAACTCATTCTTGTGGCCATTTAAAAACTAGGTCATATTAAAATTTTAATCAATGGCCAAGGCTAGGTGCAGGAAGACATGTAACAAGTGAATGCAATTGCAGGTGAGGTTGACTCCACAAGAGCGCCTTAAGAGGAAGATGCAAACTGCTCTGAACAAGCAGTGTAAGTTAATTTATTATACGATGATCTGGGGATTTGCTAACATCTGATTGATTGTAGTTAAAGCTGACAAAAGAGCTGAGAGACTCCGTATGGAAAAGCAGGAACAAGAAAGGCAAGACAGGGAGGAGGAACTGAGAGAGATGGCCATCAAACTGAGAAGAAGGTAATGAATAATTTTTTCATGCTATTTGGTTACTATTGGAATTGTAAGGGGGTACAGTAGAACCTCGATTATCCGTCACCCACAGGACTGGGGCATCGTCGGATAACCAAAAAGGTCAGATTATCCGAGAAGTAAAAAAAACTTCAATAAAACACAACAAAAAACATGAAATAAAGTACAGTGCTGGCCATATATCGAGGCAACCGCCAGTGACATTTTTCCGAAGCGGCAGAAGAAGGAATCTTGCTCGCCCGGCTTGTAGCATGCTTATCATCGATTCCTTCTTCTGCCGCTTCGGAAAAATGTTGCTGGCGGTTGCCTCGATATATGGCCAGCACTGTACAATATTATAGTTTTCTAAGAAATAGTGAAGTATTTTTCTTTTACACACACTACTGTACTGTATTTACAATTTAACTAAGGCAAAACAAACAAATGCGTATAACATTACAGTATTTCATGAGAAAACATATTTATTGCCGGTGCAGGGCGGCCGATAAACCAAGGAGTCGGATAATCAGGGTTCTACTGTATTTGGTTTCTGAGAGAAGCTAAGGCAACTGAGCCCATGATGCATTGCAAACTTAAAAATCTCTTCTCAAACCATACTTCTGCCTTTCCTTTTCCACAGGGAGCGTGAGCGTCGCCATCGAATGCAAGAGCAAGATGGGGGTGACCAGTCAGACGATGACTTGAGTCACTCCCCAAGTCTCCATTCCCCACGTTCCCGTTCACCCCCTCACTCCACAACAAGCTCTTCTTCCTCTCCATTTACTCACTCTTCCCACTCACCTTCCCCTCCTCCACTCTCCCAACACCGTGCCAGGACTCGCTCGAGATCAAGGTCACCTGGCAGGAGGCAAAGAGGTCACCAACGCTCACAAGGCAAAAGTGATGAAGGCAGATATCAAAGGTACCAGCAGCGTGAAGGGGAGGAAGGATTTTTGTCTAGAAGGTTCGAAAGAAGAGGTGATGAAGGAAAGAGTGGGGATGTAGGGAGGTACAGAGGAGGAGGAAGGAGGTCAAGGTCACCACAGAAAAGGGGAATCAGGCCATTAGTTGATTACTGAGAGGATCCTTCCGTAAAAAATATTCATATCATGTTATGTCAGTAAGCGTAATTGTTTGATTATCACGGATGCGAAATTTTGTATTGCGAGGAATTTTAGTTATTTTGTAGGTATTTTTTCATTTGCTGCAGAAGACTGTTGATTTAAGCAGCTCTCAGTTTTGATGAGGTATATTATGTTGAATGAAAAATTGAATGATCTTGTGCAAAAAGGTGGCTGACATTCTTGTCAGATACAAGCTAGTAATAGAAGCTGATGGAGGAAAAGGGAGCATAATTGATTACGAGAATATGCTTAGCCACATTAAGCAATTCTAGAACTCGTGTGTATATTCAGTGATTTAGGGCTGTACACCCAATATATTGTATAACTTATCTATTTATATATTCAGAATGTTTTACTGCTGAAATTGATGATCTGAAAAGGGGCTGGGTTAGGGAAGAGTTGATGAAGTAGTTACTCCTGTGCCACATTTGAAGTCCAGTAGATGCGACAGAAAATTATGGTCTACCCTTGCCTTCTGCATGCCTCTGACTTTACATTGCCAAGGGTGACTAATCTATGAACTCTTCTTGTCCCCCCCCTCTTTGCATGGTCAACTTGGACAAAATAATACTTGGTGCACATGTATGCAGGGTCACCAAAAAAGAATGTCCCAATTTGAAAACCCTATAATTCAGAAACTTGTAGACATATCTGAATGATTTCCGTTTTGAAATGCTAAGAAGGTCTAAAGTTTGGGTCTCACCTTAGTTTGTTTCGATACGAGCTTCATGTGTCTCTCGGGAGATTAAAAAAGGCAGTAAGCAGTGTTGTGCCAAGCCCTATCAATCATATCTGGTGTTACCGTTGCAATCCTATCCTGTAGGTGCTGGATATCTTGGGTCTTTTCACCATGCACATTGTTCTTGATGATTCACATAAAAAGTAGCCTCATACATGAAACATACCTGTCGTAAGAAAGTTTCATTTGTTCAGCCTCCCAGTGTGCGAAGTCTTCAATGAGAAATTTCGCCATGCCTAGCCCCTCCAGAAGCCTGGATCTTACCCCAATGGACTTTTTTGTGGTGAAAAGATCCGGCATCACCTGCACCTATGGGATAAGATTGCAATGGTAACGCCAGACATGCCTGAGCGGGTTTGGCACAACACCAATTACCATATTGAAATTTTTCGAGTGACAAATGGAGCTCATATTGATACAAATTATGGTAAGGCCAAACCTTGAGACACTTCTGAGCATTTCAAAATGTAAATCATTAAGATATGTCTACAAGTTTTTGAGTGATATAGTTTTCAAATTGGGACATTCTTTTTCGATGACCCTGTATTTAAATATGTTGTTTATTCTTTGTTCCATGCCTCACTCTCATACTAACCATGAACACAATGAGGGTTTTTCAAGTCCTCCTGCTAAGTCTGTGCAAATCAGGAGCATCCCATAAGCTTTCTGTAGAGTTATCATAGTTGCTAGTTGACAGCAGTACTACTAATTAGCAATAGAATAAAAAACCAACTCACTGATACCAACAGCAGGGGACAAGTGTCCTTAATCACTGCTGTGAGAGTAATAAAGGAAGTGACAGAATTTGTCAAGTCACATGGTGGTAAATATTTTGATTAGCATTTGAAGTGAGAAAAATATAATCCACAAAATCATGGCGTATGATGCATTTTTCATGTGGTAATATAAACTTTGTGTATTTGTTGCAAAAGTGGTGTGGCCAGAACAGACATCTGTTATAGCAGACTTTTTTCCACGATTCCTTTAAGTCTTGTATATCCGTGCAGAGTTGGGCCATCTCTGGCTTCGTCTCGGGTGGAAATTTCCGCTAGACTAATCCACCCGGGGGAGTTCACAAAATGACCAATATACGACATTGCACTTTCACTTTGCACATCCCCTCCTACTTACCTTGGAACAATTAAACACATCCAGTGTATGGTTCCAAACAAATGGTGGTATCCCACTCCCCTAAAAAGGGCCCAGGGCCCGATAATGGGGTACAGTAAAAAAATTAATAATAATAATAATAATAATAATAATAATAATAATAAAGTCTTGTATATCCAGAGTCAACTGCAGGGATAAAGCTGTCAAAAATATTTTTGTAGTGTTTCGGCTAATTTGCACCTACGAGTTCTAGCCGAATCAGAAAAGTTGTAGCCAAAACCTAAACGGACCTGATGATCTGGCTTATGCACCACTTTTGTCTCAGGGTGCAGCCATCTTTGGAGATACTATCAAATTTCCCTACTTGCCACTAGAGAAATACAGGATTTTGCGATGATATTTTATAAAATCGACTTAGACTTGACATTTAAAGCTTGTGGCAGGCTTGTGGTGCATTTTCTGCCACTGACCACATATTTGGAATCCAGAGTCTTTCTTGATCTCGGGAGCCCAATAACATGCATAATAGCGGAACCCTCCCTTTCATCATTATTTTTTATTTGGGGCTTTTTTCAGCGAATTTCCCTGGAGTTTTTCCAGCTGAATCTGGGTTATTGTTGCCTTTCGGCGAAAAGGCAAGTGGCAGCTTAATCCCTGCAACTGTATGTAGCCACGACACATTTTTAGTTCCTTTGTCCTGTGGATTTTTATAAAAGTAAATTATTATTTTTTTTTTTTAAATGTTACCCCATGATAGGGCCATAGGCCCTTTTAGAGGGGTGGAATACCACCATCCTTCAATTTTTCTGTAATTTTTCTTCTGACTCTGGTGCAAGGATGAAAGGATATGGGGTAAGGATGGGGATTTCTGAGGAGGAGACACAGGTGCAAGTGCAATGTCTGGAAAGGGGTCATGTGCAGTCCCCCAGGAGGCTAGGTTGCCAAGACGCCTCCTAGGCGCGGGTCAGAGACCCACTGACGCAGGCGGAAGGGAACTCCCGGGCGGGGATCAAACCCGGTACCTTCCGCACAGCAAGCCGAGACGTTACCATCTCGGTCACCACTCCTCCCCCAAATTAATTCATCAATGTAATGAATCTGGGATGAGGCATTCTTGCACTGGGAATTATGTATATTCTCTTATAATATGGCCTGTTAGAACAATAACCCTCTGGTTCTGGTTATGCTCACATATTTGCACAATACATTTTAAATGCTATAGTGAGTGAAGTTCCAAGTATTTGTGGGGTATGAAAGGCAAGGGGTTGGTTGGTTGGTGAACAACTCAGTTGGGATGTCTATGAGCATTACATTTGTTCATGATATTGTAGCTACAGCTACAAGGACTGTGAAGAAGGTTCTAAGAAATGTGTTGTGATCTTCATGAGAAGTCCACGTGAGCATTTCAGAATTACTGAACAAAAATGTCTGAACAGTTTACTTCATCTATATGAACATGAGCCCAAGTTGCCCTCCTTATTAACCCTGGAACCGTGACGTGGGGTCTTTTAGGACCCCAAAGGAATTAAAATGCATTGCAATGAGTGACCTTGAAATGATAATGACCTGAAACTTGGTGTATTCCTTTAAAAAACTCCATTTCATGGATCAAATCCAGTTTCATCATTTTCACACCTACGAAAATGTAGATAAGTCGTCATTTTTGGACCCATGCTCTCGTAATTGTAATTATCTAAGTGCTAATATGCTGTAAAAGAAGCACCTATATTACTTTATTATTGTGAACTGTTGCTATTTAAAAAAAGTATATAACAGGAAGTGCATGTTTATTTTGAATTAGTGATCATTTTAGGCATTGTTCAAAGAATGATTGCATATCGATAATACATTGAAAAGTATTATATAAAAATTTTAAAAAATTAAAATATGCCATGGGGTCCTGAAGGACCCCATGTCACATTTAATGGCACTTTCAGGCACGTCCCGATTCCAGGGTTAACTTTTTGAATAAGCTTAAGTCATTATTTTGAGGTATCTGTAACGTGCATCATTAAGGGAGATTTTGAACTTGAATGCCATAGCTGGATTACAATGCTTAAAATTGAAAGGTGAAATGTAAGAGTGAATGATTTGTGAAGGTGTTGTGGAAGGCTCAGTTTCAGCTTTAATTTCTATAAGTGCCACCAATACATTCTCATATATTTACCACTGTGTTACGGCAAAATTAATACCAATGGGGTGAAAGTTTTGGTGTCTGAGGGTTGCTTTTTTGTCATATAAAGGGGGTCAGTAACTGGAGGATATTCTGAGATAAAAATTTTTATTGATGCTGTAAAATTTTACATAAATACCATATTAAACATCTGTATGTAACGAAAATCAGTAACTACAATCAGGATCATTAGACATCTACATCATTTTTGCCTGCAAGGCTTCAGTGCTCTGAGCAGTGTCTATTAAGTTTTGGCAGCCCACCCGGCAACTCCTAAACTCCCTCTCTTTTTGCTTGCGCTTAGCAAGTCCCCTAACCCCGGATGTGGAGCCCTGTACCAAATCACATTCAGGCTGACGACTTCTGAACTGTTCTTAACCTACTTAGTTGTGAGTTCTCATACAGCCCTAGTTTACGGATCCACAGCACCAGCCACCCAAATCACATTCGGGTTGCTGGTGCTGTGGATCTGCAAACTGGAACTGAATGGGATTTGACACTTTAGGTAAGTCCAGTACGGTTCGGAATGCGATTTGGTATAGGGCTCCACATGTGTGCATGAGGGACTCCACCTCCAGGGATATGGGACTTGCTCAGCACCCAGCCTTCCCCATAAGGCTAGATAGGAGTTGGGGGNGGGGGGGGGGCGAGTTTTGGTTTTGTTAGCATTGGCAGTGTATGAAATATACTGCAGGGCGTCCCACTTTGCAAGCAGTGATGTGGGATGTTTTGTAGAGGATATTCCTATGTATACAGTATAAGCAATGTGTGTGGGGTAACATAATCAAGACTTAATTGCTTTTACACACTATAACTATGCCTTGAAGCCTAAAATGATGCAGTCGTAGAACAGGCACATGGATCACCTTACCTGAGGAAACTCCAGGTATTACTGACCATCTTGTATACTTGCCCAAACACAAATAATTTGGCCACTTTGAATTTTGGCAGTTCGATATTCATTTGAAGAGTGGAACATCCGCTCCTCAAATGTCATCTAAGGTGCCAATCGATTCCTGCTGGAAAGTGTCAATCGTACGTCAAAAACGTGTTTAAAGTTAAAGGTAGGGTAACAGCAATAATCCGATTCAAAAAAATACGTCTGCTCCCGACACGCCAATTTTTTGAATTTCGGGACACGGTTTGCCACGTTCGACGTAGGAAAAGACGCTTGATTTTTTTCCATTTTGTTTTTTTTTAAACGTTTTTTTGAAGGTCGATGACTGTAGTGCCCCCTTAATACAGTACTTGTGAATGCAGTGCCACTTTTAGTGTCCGTCTGGTCCAGGATGGACCCTTTCCAGTAGGAACCTTCCTGGCACCCTAAGTACCCGTTTAGGAGCGTGGAACATGTCTCTTCAAATAAGACAGCCAGAAATTCAAGATGACCGAATTATTCTGTGTTAGGACCAGTAGTGCCCCTAGTATGTTGTCATCCCATAGCTATCTAGTGATCATAGTTTGACTAAGCATTGTACTATGACTGGATGGCCAATTTACTTACAACTGTGTGTTGTCAGTTGCACATAATTAGGCCGTTGTATGATTCCACATTACCACATCATTGAGATGAAAAGATTGTTTCCCCAAATGTATCATGTTATTCCAATTGTAGTACCGAATTTGAAATACCGAAGTAAAAAAGAAATAAAGAGTGAGATTCTGGATCTTGGTCAAGCTTACATCCTGTAACAGTGTAACCTGTTGTCAGCATACAAGAGAAATTCGCTGTCCAATTTTGTCAGTTTGAGCTCTCCATACCAAGAAGTACCGTAGCATTTTCTGTGATACATCTGCTGGTGAAGTCAATTTAATTCATAGCCAGCCAGCAACCCAGGATTTTATGTTGTCACTACCAGGTAAACAAGTGCAAGTCAAATCTTTGCTTGGAATCATCTTGAAACCAGTTGTTGTTGCTGTTATTGTTATTATTTTATTTTATTTTGGTTGGGGGGAGGGGGGGATTGTGAATTTTCCTTGTATGTCCACAATATATTGACAGTTAGCCTTTCAGATAACAGTCACTCTGGCTGATTGACATTTTCCAAAACTGCAGCCTCATTTTGCAAAATGCATGGAGCTAATAAGCTTTATTATCGCTTGGAATTGCCACTTCTTGGTAAAAGTAGAACTGTTCCATTACTCAGCTAACAGGGGAAGTGTCAGAGATGACACTCGTAAAGCACACATTTTATTACATCATTGGAAAGAGCTTATTATTCTGATTACAATGGGTCTTACAAGAACTGCTACATCGCAGCCGTTTTAAGAGAAAATCGCTTTCATTGGTGTGGGGCAAGTATGTAAAGAAAATGCCCCTAGACAATAAAAGAATGATCTTGTGGAACTCGATGAAGACAGATCCAAGTAGAGTCATCCGCACGTGCCTAACACACACATCCTAGGTGTGGAGGAGCTAGTACCTGACAGGTGGCCGCAATGCGAGGAATGTTTGGCATCTGCAAAGAAAATGCAAGGAACATTTTAATGTGCAGGTAGATGGAGCCAAAGAGATGAATCACTGCAGGGTTTAATGTTTGATAACAGATTTAAGTTAGTTTGCTGGGACTTTTTATGCACAATTTCCTTGGCCATAGTAACACACACTATTACAAAATATATCCCTTCCCAGTTGTAATTAAAAATGGTTTACACTGGGCATAATGGTAGGTTCATTATTACAATGAAGATAGGACTATCTAACCATAAGAATTAACATTTATAGTATAATAATAATTATATTAATAATAATTCATACCCCGTTATCAGCCTTTTCCGGCTCTTTAGGGGGGAAGTTTGCTTTGCCTAGAACTCTTTGCTTTTCGTTTTACTGTGCTCTTTGGGATAGGATAGGGACGGAAGGAAGCGGCTGTGGCCTATTAATTACGGAAGCAACTCCGGAAGTTTCCTGGAAAGACCCTGGGAAACCACAGAAAACCACAGTCAGAGTTGCCAGCCCCGGGATTTGATCCCAGGACCTCCCAATTAGCAGTCGGACACCATATCCCCTCCTCCAAACTGCTTTGGTACATTTATAGTATAGTGAATATCATAAGGTGATACTCTGAGCTGCAAATACATAAATGCAGAACAGTAACGCCCCTAGCACATACAAAGCATAACAGCACACACCTTGCAGTGGGGCAACATAGGATCCATTGCAACATGGCAGGGTAGGTGAGCCAGGGGGTTTGGCACCTATACATACCTTCATTAATACTAATGAGGGTGGTGACGATGTGGATGCGCCAATACTGGCCCCTGCTGGCAGTGTGTACCAGGCTGTGTGAGGGTGTGCTGGGGAGTGCAGTTGGCAGCATCATCTTGGCTGCACAGCTTTGTAGGCTTGAAGATATTGTATGGAGACACGCAGTGAGGGAGTGTCACCTGGAAGCATCCCGTTATTTGAATTCATGATCATTATTTATTGTTTTGGCCATTATATCATGATTGTGATAGTCAAGGAATAGTGTTGTCCACTGAAAGCAGCAGATTGCAAGGTTGAAAGGCATGTAATGGTGATGCATGCCAAAATGTCAACAAAGTTCTGAGACTATTATACTGCTAGGCCATTTTCCATTTACCACCATCTGTGAACAACTTGCTCAACAAGCATAATGTTAATTATGAGCTTACAAGGGACAGTTCCCAGGTGATAATGACGGATCTTGATGAAACTTAACATGCTAGTACAGAACAATATATGATAAGCAAAAATGAAATATTTCGGGCTGAGGCCAATATTTGCAAAAGTTATGACGTCTTAAAGTGCCAAAAATAATACATTTTCATACACAATGGGATTACATTAGCGACCACATAATTATAATGACATTGAAGTGTGTAAACAGTTTTTAGATTTTTTCTCATCGGAAAATTAGTACTATAGAACGGCTCTGTCCGTCCGTCCGTCCGTCCGTGGACAGGTATCAAGGCCTAAACAGTAAGAGATAGCGACAAAAGGTTTTCATATTCAGATTAAGCCTGACCAAAATAGGTTTCATGGTCAACTTCCAGTGACCCGCCACTTCCGGTATTCTGGGTTCACTCTATCTGCACAAGTCTACTTTAAGGGCGGTTTAGAAAACCAGAAATGGTAGGTCACCGGAAGTTGACTATGAACCCTATTTTGGTCAGGCTTAATCCGAATATGAACAGTTCCGTTCGCTATCTCTTACTGTTTGGCCTTGATACCTGTCCACAGACGGGCGGGCAGACGGACAGAGCCATTCTATAATACATTTTTCTGATGAGAAAAAATCTAAAAACTGTTTACACCCTTCAGTGTCATTACATGTGGTCACTAATGTAATCCCATTGTGTACGAAAATGTATTATTTTTGGCACTTTAAGACGTCATAACTTTTGCAAATATGGACCTCAGCCCGAAATATTTCATTTTTGGTTATCATATATTGTCCTGTATTAGCATGTTAAGTTTCATCGAGATCTGTCATTATCACCCGGGAACTGTCCCTTGTTAGTTTCATTTAAAGAAACAGCTGCATGTTAGTCATTTCCAGACTGATATTCCTGGAATGGGGCATGCAGCTTGTAAACGGGACACCCCCCCCCCCCCAAACCCCCCAGTTGTTATTGCACAGCTCCTTCAGTGCCTACAATAATAGGCAAACATTGAAAGCAATGCATAATGTGGTGGGTTATTAGGTGCAAAAATGCCCATCTGAACAGCAGACGTACATAATTGGCCTGAGTGTGAATGGGTTACGTTAATTACGTAAAAATAGTTTCATGCCAGAATGGAGATCAAACATGCTGATATACAAGTGAAGGCATGAAAAAGAGTGTAAGTTAAAACTCTAAGAGTATGGTATATATACTTATGTAAACATACCTGAGAGTGAGGCTTGTTGTTTAGGCTTAGGCGACCCAGATTGGCAGTGATGTCATGCCCACCATAGAGCCCTGCAGCTCCGCAGGTACTCCTCCAAGTTGGTGAAACAGAGGAAGGTCTAAAATGAATGCAGGAATATGATGACATTTCAATTTGTATATTGTTGAACTGCAATGAAGGCTTTTACTGAAGTAATTTTACTTGCACAAGAAGAATTTGGCTGCTGCAAATTATGATGATCATGACAACAAAAAACGAAACCCAAATCAGCAGATGATAATGTTATCAGGTATGGTAAGTTAAATGATCAGTTTTTCAAAAAGGCAAGGCTGTTTTGTAGCATGGTGTGCAGCCCTTAGTGAATAGGATGAATTCGTGTGGCTGTTGCCTGTGGAACTTGAGTGAATAACTCTATCACTTATATATGGTACCTTCCTTATGGTCACAAAGTGCATATCATGTTAGGATGTGAGAAGTTACCATTTTTTTGAAGAAATGTTCAATAATGACTTTGGCTAGTGGTCCTGTGCCCTTTAACAACAAATGAGAACTTAGTAGTGTCTTTTGGATGTAACAGAAATACTTGAACACTCAAGGTTACATAAGTAGGATATCCAAATTAATGCAAAATATACTTGCAAAATGTTACTAGCTGGCCTGCCCGTAAGAGGAGATCTGAATTTAACTAATGTTGAATATCAAGGTGCTACACTAGTACCAGCTCTTGCTAGTACTAGTAAGGGAGATTGGGGTCGGTTGTAACACTTTTTAGTCTGGATTTTTGAATTCAGTTGCATATGCATTTAGTCAAAGGTTTATGATGTGGTGGAAATAAGCCAACATTCCTCTTTGTAAAATTAACATTATAAAATTTTACGATTTAAGATTTATAGATTTATAAATATTTTTCCAAGGCATGGCAGAGTGTTACAACCTACCCCATCATAGGGGCGGTTGTAACAGTGGGCAGGGTCGATTGTAACACTCTGTCTTAAATGGTTAATGTAATATGGAAGAACAGTTCACACCCACTCATAATCTCTACAATATATTGTCTTAGAGCCTACTTGATCCACCTAGGTTACTCTTTATCTCTCGATACACTGGAATTTATTCAGCAGGTAAGTATTACAAGAGAAATGATTTTTTATTGATATAAAATTTCAACAAACTGGTTATGAGGCTTTATTGCACAAAAAAATATTTATTTCTACTCTCAATATTCTGTCAGATATATAGAGCTCTGTAACATCTGTACACAGATTTGACCTTTTCTCATGATTTTACCATGTTACAACTGACCCCAAGGAAGCTGTTACAACTGTCCCAATTGTGTGTTGTCTTGTAGATATGCTCACTACTTTTTAAACTGTGCACATGATTTGGACATCCATATACTGTCAGGGTGACCCCACTAAAGGAACCTTTCACATCATACCAAAAGGGCAATTCAAGGGGACCTCTACCCTCCCCATGTAATCACTTGATCACTGCCACTCAAAATGTTTGGAACACACCTTGACTGGTGTTTTGCATATAGAAGAACAAAAAACATAAAAGGAGTAGCCTAAGTTTTGCCTGGCTTAGAGGCCATGGCCTGTGCAAGTTTCAGCTTCAGCTCAGGACCTTTCAAACGTACGGTATTTATTATTTGCGATGTTACAACCGCACTGTACCCTGTTACAACTGACCCTGATCTCCCTTACAGTATTTCAAAAGTTTCAAAAAATCAGGATGACATTAAAAATCTCTTGCTGATGGTAAGGAAGCTAACAGATTTTCAATCTATAACATGTTTTCAAATCATTGCATTGCTTGGTTTAAGAATTTTAACCGAGAAAAAATATACATATGAAATGTGCTCTCACTGATACCAGAGAAGCTTGTTTGAATAGATTTTCTTTTTGGATTCATCAAAAACATGTGAGAGATTTTATGCCTGTCATTTCAAGTAACCAGAATATCAAGAAAGAAATATAATAACATCCTTACCTCTGTACAAAGCCATTTTGCCAGGGGACTGCATTGGCGGGGTTAAAACCAACACTGGGTGTATACCCATGGGGAATCTCCTGAGGATTGCGACTGACACTTTGGTTACTACGCTTCTGTAGTCTGCGGTGATCGTACTTGGCAACTGGTTTGGCCCATGCCACCTCAATGCTGACCCCATCTATGATTGCACCTGATTTTCCCCATTTCCCAAGAAGCAAAAAGAGCAGAAGTGAAGATTATGAAAACTATTTAAACACTCCATAAGAGTAACAATTGATTTCAAATTCAATTTTTGGAAAAGAAACTTGCCTTTCATCCTCTGCAGGGCTTTTTCAGCTGTCTGTCGACTGACAAAGTGAACATATGCAAAATCACGCACTTTCTTCACCTTCTCAACGCATCCAGGCTCCGAGGTAGCTTCAAATGCTTCCTTGAGTGTCTCCTCAGTGGTGGTCAGCATCAGATTGCGAATGTACAGCACTGTCACCTAATTCAAGTATCAAGATTGCATTGGTATTGGGCCAAACAAGTTAAGTCCAGTGGAAACATGTCTATAACAGACTCTGGTACTGAGAGAACTTTTCATAAGGAAGCTTCAGTTAGGTCCAGTTTGGTGCAGGACTTTCAATGTATTTCTTTGGCATTAAGAAAAACACCTTTTCAGTACATAGAAATTTTAGTGGAATGGAGGGATTCTATAATTATGAAGGTTTTGCTGTGCATGAAACACATCAGCAAAAGTAGCAAAAGGTACTTTGAGACAAAAACTGTAAAGTATGCTAAATTAAATTATAAGGATACATCATGCTAAATTGTTATGATTGACAGAGAGTTCCTGAATATTCATATTGCTGAATATAACGACATGTTAACCATTGTGAACAATAGCAGAAGAGAATATATGCATTGTTATTCATAACAAGGATTCAGGGGTCGAAATATTCGGATGCAAAGGTGCAATTTGCAATCCAAAATTGTCATCTACACTCCAAACTGAGCCTTGGAGTGCAAAGTTTGCACTCCAGTTTATCCTGCTTTTAAACATGGAAATACCCAGTAATAAAAAATTGAGCACGCGATCTAAGTATTTGCACTCCAGGTAAAAGTCTGGAGTGCAAACTTTGCATCTGGACAAAAATTTTAAAATCCGACCCCTGGGATTGGGACTTACATCATATTATTTACATGTCCTAAGTATACAGCAGGGTGATCCAACTTTATAGGCCACACAGTTATTGGAAAAATCGCGTAAGCTGCTACCTTTTAAGCTGCTACTTGCTAAGAGTTACTTTCTCGAGTGTCTGAAATAGCACCTGGTGATATTAGGTCCAATGCCCATGTACCAATTTATGACCTACTTATTGACACAACTGGGTCTGTCCGGTTCGACGGATTAGCCCTCTGATTGGCAGCTAGTCACCTCATCTGAATCGAGTGAATCCCTCCAGCGAACACCAAAATGGGCCCTTTTGAAGGCCAACACATGAATCAGTTTGGAGATGGGGAAATAAAAGAGATTATGACACCTTTCCATTTAAGGGTCGCAACAGTTCGCATCCGATACCCCTCGCGATTGACCCATTTGGCCAGTCACAACCCGGCAGACGACCTGTTTCCCACGGTGGGTGACCCTTATTTTTTCCCTCATTAATTGGTACATGGGCATTGGACCTAATATCAGCAGGTGCTATTCCAGACACTCGAGAAAGTAACTCTTAGCAAGTAGCTGCTTAAAAAGTAGCAGCTTACGCGATTTTTCCAATAACGGTTGGGGCGATAAAGTTGGATCACCCTGTATACAATACATTTTGATCAGGTGTATCCTACTTACGGTAGCAGGATTTACTCGGGCCCACTCAACACCAATATGGTGGCCCCAGAGTGCTCTAGCTCCTGACAGTTGATTCTTGGCCACTGCAGCTGCTCGGTGGCTTTCATACTCCACAAATGTAAACCCCTGGTTAATCTCACCTCCAGGTAACATGTATACAATGCACCTAACCACTCCTTCTGTCAAGCGGGAAAACTCTTCCAACACTTCTTTCTCCCCCTTGCTCCTCGGGATCCCACATACATACAGCTGACAATTGTCAGTTGAACGAATCACCTCAAGTTGTATTTTAGGTCTGATCTCGACACCACTGAGGTTCTTGATGGCTTTTATGGCATCGTCACGCGTGGTGTACATGACATAGGCATAACCCCTGTTGGCCCCGCTGAAGTCCATCATAAGTCGTAGCTCATAGATGGGTCCGATCGTCTCGAAGTGAGGTACTAGCTCATCTTCGAAACAGTCACGAGGAATCTTGCCAACAAACACCTCGCAGCCTTTGGGTGGTGGGGAGCCCTTCCAGTCAGGAGGAGGGCCACCATACCTCCGCTGACCATTCTCCTGCAGTCATATTAATAATATTTATATTTATATTTATGAATATTATCATAAAAACGAACCCATAAAAAGGTACATGAGTCCATATTGTTGTAGCACATATGTACTATCTAATTTATATGTATAACCCCCACACACCCACACACACACACAGCCTTGTCTTCACTAAGGAGTGGGGACGTGAAAATTCAACTTTTCGAAGCTAGTGTAAACTAACCTAACCTAACCTAACCTACCCTTCCCTAACCTACCCTTCCCTACCCTACCCTAACTAACGTAGGCTGAGAAAAATGGACTTTTGTGAAACCCTACAAATGAAAATAGTGGGGACATGTCCCCACTGATTTGGGCATGTCCCCACTGTAAGCCTAATAGTACACATCGCGTGTGTGAGACTGTGGGGACAGACGTCCCCACAGCTACAGTAAAAGCACAAACTTCCGTCCCCAGACCTTATTGAAGACAAGAACACAAAAAGTGAGGTAATCTCACGAGCAAAAAGATGAGGATTCCCTGGAATTCACAGAGGACAGAGATGTCAGTTGTAGGACTTGACTACACAGTAACACACATGAAGACCTTCATGGCCTGCTAGGTAGCCTTGGTGCCAAACTTAGTGCCTTTTTGCTCACTCCAGTGTTTCTCTCATCATTAATTCATTATCATCACCTAACTAACCTGCACTATGTTGTAGTCGGTCCTCTTCATGAGGGCCAGCAGGGCCTCGTCCTTGTTGATCACCCCCTGCTGCTGTTTCTTCTTCACTCCCTGGGCCTTTCCTCCTTTCTTCGTGGCTCCAACCCCGTCGGACCCCGCTGCAGTCTTCTCATACTCTGCCTTGCTCGCCCTCGCCCATCCGGCGTATCTCTGCGCAGCATCTGCCCATGCCTTGCTCGCCAGGCCGTCGTCGTATCCCTGAGCATCCTCCTTCTTCTGCCCCACCTCGGCCATCATCCGATGGGTCCTACCTGACCAAACTGAGCTCAACACAGCGGGGCGACTCCCCTTGACGATGTCCGGTTGGTCGGCCCTGATGTTCCCGCTGTCTGACAGGCGGATGGAGGCGGATTCAGTTGCACGATGGTCCCACAGGTGTAGAGGGGAGGAGAGGGGGAGGGTGGAAAGGGACGAAAAGCTGTGTTACCGGTTGCGTTCCTGCCCCCTAGCGACGGTATGCCCATAAAGATACAAAGATAAAAACTTATCTATTATTTATTATTTATATGTTTTTATTTATTATTTATATGTTATTTATTTATATCTCAATGGGGATGCCCCCTACATCACTTATCATGGAGCTCTCTCGGCCCGGCTATTTCAAATCAAAATACATTGGCGCAATGGCGCCAGGTTTAAAATATGCTTTATTAACCTGCATTGTCCCGAGAATACTCTCGATGTGAAAACTTGCAGGATAGAAAATTACAAAAATTTCTATCACCGAAACACATACATTTACAGCAATAATAAAGCAGGATGTGTAGGCCTATACAGTTGAAGCAGGTAGTAGGCCTACATGGAAATATATCATTTGAACATAATTTTTAAATCCAAGTGTGCAGAATATGTCTATAGCTGCAATACCGCTAAAAATTATAGAGTAGGGCCTATAATACAGTGTGTTTCACTAGGGAGTCCCCACATATATATTTCTTAACATTCTACCTAGAAACGTGATGTTTGGTTTAAAAGTTACCTTAGTTCATGAGAATGTAGCTCTATTTCCAATAAATGCTGGGATTCACCTGCAACGACTTCCATTCGCACTCGAATGCGACTCGACGCGACGCTCCTTATTATCGAATAAGATCCTCCGCAGCATAATCTTCATAAATGGTCCGGATTGCTGCACTTATATGTTGCTTTCCGAGTCTTCTAACCTCGAGGCTCACTGTTGTAGGCACAATTCTTCAAATAATTATGTAGAGGATCTTAGGACTATATGTTCAATATTATTTGTGTACTTGTCTTCAATAAGCTGTGGGGACGGAAACAGGTGTTTTACTGTAACTCTGGGGACTTTGCCACACTTGTGGGGACATTTTCGGTCCCCACAGCTTTACACATGAGAACATTACCGTTATAGTGGGGACATGTCCCCACTATTTCGTTTTGCAGGGTTTTACAAAACTCAATTTCTATCGGCCTAGGTTAGGTAGGGTAGGATAGGTTAGGTTAGGCGTTAGGTTACACTAGCTTCGAAAAGTTGAGTTTTCAACGTCCCCATAGCTTATTGAGCGCAAGTCTTGTGTGTGTGGGGGGGGGAGTGTATTGTTGTGGGATTTGTTATGCGACACTGGCGTCGTCGTTTTTTTCTGTAGCCGAATTAGATTTTTTTCAATTTCCGTCACTGTCATTCCCATAATGGATATAACCTTGATATAACTTATGTGGAGGAACGTGACGGAAATTGCACAAAAATCTAATTCGGCTACAGAGTTTTTAAAAAATAAAAATGTTGATTTTTTTCATCGTTCGGTGTATCTTTTATTTAATAAGGATAATAAAAATTACGTGTCAAATCGTGGCGGTAGCCTTTATTTATTAATATTAAAGTTGAAAATGTAGGTGTTTGCCGATATTTTTTAAAGACAAAACAATTAAAATCTTCGCTCCTGTGGAAACTATAGGATGATCGTTCCTTTTTGTTTTATAGCGTTTTTGAAGACGCTTTCAACCATGCCTTACATTTTCAATTTGTACCGTACCGTAAGTTTAAGCTTGATAAATGAAAAACCTCTGGATGGGGCTGGTCCTAAACTCTCGGGAAAGCCGGTTCTATACTGTAGCCTACCTATATGAAGTTATGAGCCTGCCACAGCTTTGCCCTAGGTTGTGTTGTCGAGTCCTGTGTTTCACTGAGCCGAAATCGCATGAGCTAGCTGGAACGGACATGGTATGTGTCAAGTGGAAACATAATGGGAATCCAATAAGCTTATGTATCAGCGCGCCGCGTATACCACCTTACCTTATTGTCAACTCATACACCCAATCCCCGCACTCATGGCCGAGTTTCTGACAGGATGTGTGGACTATGTGAACTTGCGGCCTCCATGTGTCACGGAAGGGCAGGGAGACGGTGAGGTATTGTCGGGATCCACTGGGTCATGCATGGATCCTTGATGTTAGGTGCGGCGGAAATCTGTGATCATATATCTGTAACATACTATACCATATTTAATGCCCCAACAATTTACATTACCATTTTCTCCTTGGCACTTAAACACTGTCTTTTCAACCCCTGTTGACGACTTCCGGACCACCTTCCTTCCCCTTTGCACCTGATCATTAACATTTAACCAATCCCTTTCCAAAATCAAGAAACAAAATCATACGTAACTCAAACAACAGTTGAAATTCCATACTTCTCAAAGGGGCAAAAGCAGATCAATCCCACTTCCGTCTAACGTTAATCTCTTCAGCAACAACGCCAATAATGAAGAATGTTCAATGAACGTAACAATGCCCGGAGAAGAGGTCAACAGTCCTATTGAACTTCACACTACAAAGTGAATACACACATTTCCCCAATCCTTCAACATTAAACACAAACACCTGGTTTAGCACTTCAATATGTGATGGGGACTCCCAAAGAGAGGAAGGATCGCACGATAGCCAGACATCCACGGACAGGTGTATAATCCCCCTGGCGCCTTAGAGATTAGCTGATAAGCCCCTAATTAGCGACAGGTGGATAATCCTTTGACATGCCGCCCAATTAGTATGTCGCGTGTCGCGTATGAACCTACTCGTAGACGTGTTGCACCGGCGGTATGTCGCGTGCCGTGCACCTGTTATGTCGCACACCTAACCTATACGTTCCCCCCGCCAGACAGGTGTCGTACGCGTGTCACACCTGTTTCGCACCGCCCGTGCCGCGTTGCCGAGTTGCAGGTGTCGGACGCGTGTCATGCCGCTCCGCCATCTTGGATCCCCGTCTCAGACCCGGGGCAGCCATCTTGGATCCGCTCGCGTTCCGCCATCTTGGATCCCCAGCCTCAGAACCGGGCCAGGGAGCAGCCATCTTGGAGCCACACACAGTAAGCAGCCATCTTGGATTTTTATATTCCTTAAAAGTATTATTTCGGAAAAATTGTTCCCAGCCGGTTTCGATCCTTGGACCTTTCGTTTTGGAGGCCGACACCCTAACCATTACGCTAGGGGAGCCCCCGAAGATTTAGAGGGTTGGAAGCTCTACTCATGCCTCTGGTGCGGGCCACGTGGCCGGTGACTCCACCCCTTCACAGCCAACCCCCAAGCCCACCATCCCCTGATCCCCACCCACCACCCCCAGTCCAACTCCCACCCATCCCCCTTCAACCCCCCATCCCCCCTCAACCCCCACCCGAATGCTTGCAACTGGATGATGCGTCAGCCCCGCGTCGANCGCCCGAATGCTTGCAACTCGATGATGCGTCAACCCTGCGCCAACTTGTCGCCTTTGTAGGGAACCAGTGTCCTCCAAAAAAAGAAGAAGAAGAAGAAGAAAAAAAGAATCATGCCATGCCTTTTACGTAGCGTGTAATATTCCCTCTGCTTCTCTCACTCTCGAGCTGCCATATTGCATCCACATATGAGGCAACCATCTTGTATCCGCACATATATTACTTAAAATTTCTGGTGGAAGGAGAGACGCCATAAAGTCGTAGGACGAGAATACTCGAAGGGAAGCATGTCCCACCTTGTTGGACTTTCTCTTAGAGTGGCTCATCTGGATTATTGTGATGGGGTGGGGAGAAATGGGATGGCCATCACTCCAGGATGACTTGTCTCATTCAAGCAACAACTTGTATGAGCGCGTCATAAGGCTTAGAAACGTCACTTCCTTGGGGGAGGGGGCTTTTTCACTATAAAAACCAAGAAGGGAAGGGAGGCTCTCTCTCACAATTCCCTGAACTACCAGAATGACTCGACTCACCTCAAACCAGCCAGCCAGCCATACAGCAAGACATCCCGGACATATCAGCCCAGCATCTACTCCTAAACATGTCCGGCTACCTAAACTCAGCGTGTAAGTACAAAGATTCAGTCGTTGATTAATTTATTTTTTATTTAATAGATTGGTGTACTAATCTCTATCTGTCACATTCAGATGCCATTACTACCTCCAAGTGGCCCACTTACCTCGTGGATGACAATGCCGTTGAGCCGGAGGAAGGGGTGCAGATTGTGAGGGTGGTGGATAGTGATCGCTACAGGAGCAAGATTTACTTTCGGGACGACTCGGATGATGAGCCGCAGGAAGAGATGAATAGGTTGGGGGATCGTGCTGATCGCTTCAGACGCAAAATTTACTTGCGGGATGACTCTGATGACGAGCCGGAGGAAGAGGTTCAGGTGGTGAAGGTGGTGCAGTTCGATCGCCACAATAGTCGAATTGACCCTGTGGAGTATGAAGCAGATGCGCCAGAGGAAGAGGAGACACCCGTGGTGAAGACTAGGAGCGGAAGAGTGGTCCGCCCACGACAGCTGCTAAATTTGTAAATAGTGTTTTTGGTTGTTCAAATAAATTATTGTGTCCCTAAAAGAAAAAGAAATGAAGTTTTCGTTCCCCTCCAGCGCACATTAAAAAGCAGCATTGCTAAGTTGGGAGGATTTGGAAGCCATGAAACCTCCACTTCGTCGACAAGTTCGTATTTTAAAAAAAATTACTACTATTATTTTTTATTTTTAAAATTTTTAGGCAGGGTGATTTATCACAGTGATTTACACACGAGCAGACTCATCACGTATACTTTCAGTTGGTTGTTAGCATTTTGTGTCTTGCGGGGTCTTGTTTGGATTTTTGTTTCTTCGCGAGGTAAGTGGAAACTTTAATATTACACCAAAGAAAGAAAAAAAGCTACCTCTGTTACGTTAAATCATTTCGGAACTCGAGATGCAACTCAGTGTCCCAAGCATGTCTCACCTTGATGTATACTTTCGTCTAGAGTGATTCGTAGGGATTCTAATGAGGGTAATGGGATGGCCAAAGAGGATTTAGGGTTATCACGCTCTGATGACCAAGCCTCATTGCTCAACTCGTGCAAGTTTCAACTGCTACAAAAGGATTAGAAACGTCATTTCCTTAGGGGAGTGGCCTCGCCAAATAAAGGCCAGGATGGGAGGAGAGACAGTCTCACTATTCCTAGTACTACCAGTCGGACTGTACTAGCCACATACCAGCCAACCAGCCAGCCAACTCCCCCTGCTCAACCAGCCAGCTTTCTACTCTTCTCTGCTCAACCAGTTAGCCACCCTATCATCTAGTCCAGGCCATTCTGCATCTACCCTAAAAATGTTTGGATGCACAGCTTCAGCATGTAAGTACAGAGACTTTGTTATTTTTTATTTAGGACCAGTGTGCTAATTTCTCTATGTCATATGCAGATGACATTCCTCCTCCTCCTTCAAAGAGGTGCACTTACTCTGCTGAGGTGGAGGGCATGGAGGAGTCAGTTAAGCGCGAAGAAGAGGACATTGGGAAAGTGAATTCCCCTCTGTACTGGAGGAAAACTCTCGATCTGGACCTGGACGTGTCCAGCTGTAGGCTCTTGACGGGGGAGGCAGCCAGCACCATGTTCACCTTTATGGAAAAGAGCATCAGGTACCTCTCCGACGAGGAGGCCATGGTGTATATCCGTGGAGAGTGGCGTAAGATTCCCAGACAAATAGCAGCTTTTGGAGAATCTACCGACCTGGCCATCAAATTCTCTGGAACGATTATCTCGGCTGAGATCTGGCCTCTCGAAATACAACAACTCGCTCATATCTTGTGGTTGCAGACCACATACCGTTTCAATTTTGTTGTTGTGAATCGCCTGGATGGTGAGAAGTATAGCATCGGGCTTCACAAAGAGATCCAAGGGAGAGCGTCTGGGGCTTTCGCAGTGGTCACCCTGGGATGGCCCCGCTCAATAATTCTCACATCAGAAGATGGGTTAAAATTACAATTGGAACCCTTGCGAATTAAAACCGGTTTAGGCCACTGCATATTGGTCAGACCACCCACCCCCAGCAAATGGCTCGTCGAGGTACCCAAAGATAGCTATGCTAAGGGCATTTCGATTGTAATGATTTTTCATAAGGTTGGCCTACAATTAAAAAAAATGTAGTTTTTGAAAAGGAAAAAAAGTGTGTGTATATATTTGACTTGACATTTCAGAGCTTGGGGTTGTGCGGGTTCTTATAGCTGGGGTTTTTCCTCACAGGAGATTTATAGGTGGAGATCCTAGATATGTAACATGGCTGCTCGGATTCAAGATGGCTCTTCGGATCCAAGATGGACTCTGGGTGGTGTGGTTGGGGTGTGGGGTTTAACCGGTCACGTGGCCCCCACCCTAGTAAAGGATACAGAGCGTCCAACCCCTCTAAACCTTTCGGGACTCCAAATCGGATCAAAGATGGCTGCAACCTGTGTGGACTCAAGATGTCAGCTCGGATCAAAGATGGTTGCCCCCTTGCATGGCTCCAAGATGGAGTCTGGGAATCTTAATCGGAGCGAGGCAGAAGCAGGGGAGGGGGAAATGAAAGCTTGTACGTGGAGGGTAGAAATAAGTCGAGGATTTTTAGGTGCGACAGGTCGTCACCGGATGACGAATGCTCGAGTCATCCTAAGCTGAGCACTTCAAAGTCACCACTTCTCCCTTCTTCTTATTCTGGGTGGGGATGATACACAACGGCTACAGAAAAATGATGGCAAAATTCTACAAAGGTTTAAAACCGTTTTTGGATGCAAGGGAAATGTATGTAAAAAATATGACTGTCGAACCTTGTCAGAGCTGCATACCCCGTCGGAAGTAGAGGCGCCACAAAAGTCACAAGGACAAAATACCAGAGGGGAAACTTACCTTGAAGGTCTAAGAGGATTTAGGGTTATCACCCTCTGATGACCAAGCCTCATTGCTCAACTCGTGCAAGTTTCAACTGCTACAAAAATGATTAGAAACGTCATTTCCTTAGGGGAGTGGCCTCCCCAAATAAAAGGTC
>JYFJ02005427.1:0-25117 GCA_000934665.2 Catajapyx aquilonaris
GTGGTGCATGTCGGTCAGTACACACCGGGTAAATCCATACCCGAGTTGTTCCCAGATTATTCAACAAATCTCCACGACAGGTTCATAAACGGAACTCTCGCCTTTGATTTGTCTAAATCCGAGCTGCAATTCATGTTGGACAATTCGGTGCCAATGTTTGGTTGCCTGATGTTCCTGCTTTTCGTAAGTGACACCCTTAATTTCCACTGGAATCTGGAAGCAACGCAAGTAGATGATGGCGAGATTCCTGATATGTTGTTGCCTGATGGTAATTATACGGGACAAACCGGTGACATCATCCTAAGGAAAGCGGAGATAGGCTTTATAGTGACAACATTTGTCAGCCGGGTTGTTCAAGTTGTTTTTCCCGACTATTTTGTGCAGATGACATTTTCCACGCGGACTTCGATGCCTAGTTATTCCTGGAATTCCATTTTGATGCCTTACACTCCTGAAATGTGGGTTTTAATATTATTAGCCACTCTAATATGCAGCTTTGTCCTTTTCGCCCTGCTAAGAATAGAGAGCACTTTTCGCAACCCTTTTCCAGACAAGGGTCCGTCCTATTCCCTCTTCCTCTACTCGGCCAGATACCTGTTTTCCACCCTGATCGAGGAAAACCCCAACACCATCCCCCGAGGTGACCCCTCCAGACTCTTCATCTCCTTCTGGTGGATCTATTCCCTGGTCATCATCATCGGGTACGAAGCCTTGTACTTCGGATTCTTAGCGTCTCCAGTTCAGGAGGATTTGCCTGATTCGTGGCAAGAACTCAGTGGGAAAAGTGATAACTGGCAATGGGGAACCTTCGAAGTAGCTAAGCCTTACTACTCAAATATTTTCATAGACAACGATTTGGAGTACTTTCAGCCAATTGCTAACAACATGCAGGATCAACCTGATTTCACTGCTTGCGTTCGTAAATCGATAGAGGAAAATTACGCTTGCATAGCTCCAGAGGACTTCTTGTTGGCATTTGGGACTCAGTACATAGACCAGGCTGGAAAGATTCCCCTTCTCATTGCTCGAGACGCTGTCATCTTCATATTTTGTACCTTTATTTTGGACAAGCAAAGTTTGTTGGGTCCAATCTTCAACAGAATGACAGTTTATTACATAGATTCGGGACTGATGGCCAAATTCGACAAGTACTTGGAGTACACCTGTCTGATGATAGGTCTTAGAGAAGCCAGAAAGAAAAAAAGATGGTATCTCCAGTCAATGGCTTTGAATTTTGACCAGCTGAGAGCAGTCGTGTATTTTCTCGTCATATTCTGCTGGGGCTGTGGGATTTTAATTTTCATCGCAGAGAAACTGTTCTTTAATATTTTTACAACACTGGTGTAGCCTAAATAATATACAATAACAACAAGTGACTTTGTCTGCAACAGGTGATATAATAATTCCAGAGTTCAATAAATCATTTGTGTTGTTGATATCCGCATAATATTGTATGAAAGGCTGCTCTGGCAAATATATTATTCAAATTATTTTCAAATGCTGTGTACACTTCTAGTTGTATTAGAATCAATGTTTAACAGTCTGATGTCCCAATGCAATGAGGAAAAAAGGTGTATTAATATCGAGGGAGATAAAGTGAAGTTCTGACACGTTAGTGACCCTACATAATTATGGGCATATCTTTTGTGAAATTGTTTGGATTTTATTGTATTATACTACCTTATATCGCATAATAGAAAGTGATGGACGAAAATAAACTACGTGTTCATTCCCGGGAGGGTGAAAAGGATAAGTATTTACCTTGCAGCAACCAGTTAAAAGACAAGCATCAATCAAAAGTGAATGAGCCCATCAGTGTTGCTGGAATATAAAAGGTCCTTCCAACATGATTTGTCAAAATCTTTTGACAGTGTGCAAATCGATTCAACAGAGGACACTACATATCTTGGCGCATGATTTCTTGATAACATGTATCATAGAAAAGCCCACTTTTCCTATACAACCGATCATTTGTCTTGTTACATGATTTCCTTTATTTATACCCTCTGAAACCCAATCTTTCCCAGAGTCCCCACATTTTCAGCCCAAAGACAAGCCTTCGCGAGTCGCCATTATCTGCACGCAATATTGCGTGACTGTGGAGCGAAGAGATTTGCCTGTATTACTCCAAGCACGTGTGACTACCTTGTCAACCGAATGGGGTTGATCCCGGGAGTGAATAATATTCAAAAGGACCCATTTCCAACTGTACACATCTGGCCGACAGAGTTCCGAAAATGTTCTGCCACCTTCTCAGCACAATCGTAACTCTGCAGTCTTGATGTGGACAGTTGGAAATAGGTCCTTTTGAATTATTCACTCCCGGGATCAACCCAGTCCGGTTGACAAGCTGGTCACACGTGCCTGGAGTAATACGAGCAAATCTCTTCGCTCTACCGTCACGCAATATTGCGTGCGGGTAATGGTGACTCGCGAAGGCAGCTCGTCTTTAGGGTTAGAATGTGGGGACTCTGGAAAATATCGGTTTTTAGAGTACAAAGGAAATCAGATTACCAGACAAATGATCGGTTGTAGTAAAAGTAGTAGGGGCTTTTCTATGATGCATGTTATCAATCAGGACTGGTAGTATTTTGTTCAGTATCGTATATGTCGAAAGACGTCGCGTCGCATCTAAATCGTAATTAAGGCAGTTACTGGAGTGTGGTTGCAGTATCCATTCCTTGTGCAAGAAAACTATCGTAGCATACATCGCACAAGACTTAGTGAATTTCTGAATAATAAATCCACCAGATATGAGTAATCCGAAGTGTATCAACAGTTCAAAAAGAATTGTCCCTCGCGTCGAGCGGGCAGCCACGCGTCAGGATGAAAGCAACCTGTTAACTCGTTCCTTTCATCCTGACGCGTGGCTGCCCGCTCGACGTGAGGGACAATAATTCTTTTTGGACTGTTGATACACATGTTCTTAACTTTCCCATCTGGTGCATAAACATAGAGACTGTTAGGGCTTCCCACACGTGATTCTCCAACAAACAACTGTTAGTGAGAGAAGCAGGGCAGGTGAAGCAGCATCGAAGCTTCAACACAATATCCATCTTGCCATGCTCCTGACCACTAATGATGACAGCAGTCTCATTGCAAGAAGGTTGATTGAATCGACCACAATGCTCACCTTGTGGTCGCACTCAGATGTGCTTGGTGTTCTTCCTCAGTCTCTTGGTCCCTCCTTTGCCGAACTGTACGTGTAAGTGATGAGCTTCTGCCAATGCTACTTAGTCAGATATTAACGGGGTTATTCCAGACCATGTAGGTCCCTAAACCCCGGGCCCCACATAGGGCCTATATCATCACTCTAAGTCCCTTTCATCGTGGTCCGCCAGGGGCGGACCACCCGTTCGCTTCCGAATCGAACCCAAGCCGTCATAGGATCGAGACTCGACCATCGGGACGACACCCAGAGGAGCCGTCCGTCCCACGATCGAGTCCCGAACCCGTAAGGTCCGGAGCTCGTCCCAATCTCGTCCGACAGGCCTTTCGACTTTTGCCTGGTCACCCAGGCCTCCGTCGAGTCCCAAAGGGAAAGGTGCCAATGCTACTCCGTTTTTTGGGCCCATCTTAAAGTGGGTGGGGAGTTGTCATAGATAATTATGTACACCGGTTGGGTGCAGGGACTGAATGTAGTAGTGAACAGTTATGGCATGTGAAAATGCATTGAGAATGTGGAGGTACAAACGTTACAAAGTTTTTTTTTAAAAAAGTAACAAATGCAAAAGGATGGGAAAGTACATGACACAGTACGTAACACAGTTCGGAAAAGGAGAACAACGACAGGTTGCCTGAGCAAACAAACCACAACCGCTATTCTTACATACAGTACATGCCGCTGCAAGAAATGTTACTTTTTCAAGGAATTTAAAGCCTCACGCTTCAGTTTCCGAAAATGAGCCTAACTCCCACAACACGCATGTTCCAGAATCTTTTCACTACTCGGGCATCAACAATTAACATAATATCAACATCAGTAACAATTTATCAACAATTACTCTTTTTCCAAGTTCGCAATCCCTGAAAATTCCCTTGTGCAACAATACCTAGCAAATTAAATAGATTTCCTGCCACCCAACATTGCATCTGGGCAATTCCACGAAAGGCGGCCATATTGTCCGTACGTAACGCAGGTTTTGCAGACATGTACTAGCGTATTTTATTGTAACAATACCCACACATTACATAAAATGGATTAAGCATGCAGTGCATGCATCCTGGCATTGTTATAATAAAATACTCTTGTGCACGTAGGCAACACTTGCGTTACGTACGGACGGCTGCGCCATGGAATTGCCCATCTATATCTTGCGCCTCTTTTTTTTCTTTTTTTTCTTTTTTTTTAACACGTCCCATCGATGTAAATTCAACGCTAATTGGCCACCTCACGTGAGTTCGTATCGTGCGGTCATTCCGGGACTTTGTGGGATTTGCAATTAGACTTCCAGACACAAATAAATGCAAAACATAATAGTATTTACAAAAATACGACTGTCAGTGTTGAAAACAAAATGTCCCACCAGGCACCTGTACGTACATTTCTCAAGTTATTCGGGGCAAACATATGGAACAAGGTGGGGGTGTGAGGTGGGGTTGGGAGGTCAAGGGGTCAAAATTCTAGGAACTAAACACATGGCAGTGCATCAGTCTTTTCCTGGGCCAACTCTATCAGCATTCCTCTTTTTACACATCCAATCAGCATATCTGTGTCAACTTCCGGTATAGGCCTACTCTAAAAGAGAAGCAGGCCATATTTCACCAATGAAGACCAAAATGTCAGCACACCAGTAGAATACGAACAGAAAATATAATTATAATTCCACTCAACTGGTCGAACTTTAGGACCATTGACTACACAAACAGCCTGTCTGGCTTCCTTGCCTCCCCGAGTCCTATAAGAAGACAGAGGGGAGACGGAGTGGCGCTGCGGTAACGTATGCGCCCACGGATGTTAAGGTCCCGGGTTCGATCCCAGCCCGGGGACACCCCCTTCATCTCGTGCAGAGTTCAGGGTCACCTCTGGGTTCGTCTCGGGTGGTATTTCCAACAGACTAAACCACCCGGGGGGAGTTCACTAAAAATGGCCACATAAAGACATTGCACTGCACCTTGCACATCCCCTCCTGTCATCCCGCCCGTGGGCCCGGGCGCTACGTTATCAGGTCCTGTATATATAATAGGCCTACTAATGTATGTGTTATCAAGATCCATGCAATATAACTCGGAATGAGGTTCGTGCACTACCTGGGTAATAATAACAATAACAAGAACAACAACAACAACAATAATAATAATAATAATAATAATAATAATAATAATATATTTATTATTATATAAGAAGACCAAGAGTACACCAAGTACTGGTCAAACTTGTCCATCAAGTCCGCATCTCTATATNATATAAAATATAAAACATGAGTTTGTTCAGGATCGGTACAGTGTTGGTCATATATCGAGGCAACCACCAGCGACATTTTCCGAAGCGGCAGAAGAAGGAATCGAAGACAAGCATACTTACAAGCCGGGCGAGCAAGTTTCCTTCTTCTGCTGCTTCGGAAAATGTCGCTGGCGGTTGCCTGGATATATGACCAACACTGTACCAACAAACTGTGTTTGTCGGTGATCCAAACCACACAAGCAACTCAGCGTTGTTGGACGGAACAACCGGAACTTTTCCAGCTTTATCTATGTACTGGACACCGAAAGTGAGCAGTGTGTCTGCTGGAGCTGTGTATGAAAAATTGCTCTCTATTGATATTGTGATATTGTCAGGCTGCTCGACCATGTTGCCTGTGGGCCTGATCCTCATTGGTCATTAAAATGCCTGAAAAATAAGGCTTGGCTAATTCAAGCGTTCCCCACTGCCTGGCGTTGCGGAGATTGCTGAGATCTTGGTATGTCTTCGGTAAGTCTTCAAGCCTGGGAGATGCTAAAAACCAGGAGATACTCAGGTCTTGAACCACGGACATCTTCTACAAGGGACTTCACCAGCTCTTCTTCCTCGGACCAGTATGTAGAAGACTAGTGGATCTGACCCAATCCAGGCACTGCCAGCAGCATGCACAAGCAGGCTCCAACCAGTAGTCTCTCCATACCGGAATCAGTGGTATTGATTACAAACCTATATTATACAGTACGGAGAAAAATCGCAGGAAAATTTAGCAACCAAAAATATTCTCCTTCAAAACACAATTTTTTGTAAATTAATTTGTACCAACATTAAGCCTCTTAACTTGCGATTATAAATCCACCCAAGACATTACCACTACTTGTGACAGTGATGGCATATACTCGTATATTAGCAACCTGTCTCGTAAGGATGGGTTTACTAGGGTCATGCAAATGAAACCGAGCCAAGGGGTTTCTCGTGGTATCTTCAGCATAAAACGAAGGCAGGTGCAGTGTTACCCCGCATTGACAGATGAAGATTCAATAGCATGACACGAGTTGTCACAATTCACCGAAAAACGACAACACGAATTTCAACTTGTCCATACTTCTTTTTTTTTTGTCTGGAACTTTTTTTTTTTGTTACACTTTTTTGGTGATTTATTTTCTTTTTTTAAATTTGACAAGACACTCCACATGTCCATCGAACTTATCTCATTTATACCTAAGGGTGTAATTAATTACAAGTCCCAGAGGGAGTAGGCAAAGGATGGGAGGGAGGCTGAAGGTAAACCTACATTACAATAATTGTAATCATTACAGTTTTTTTTATAAAGACAGCGGAAATGAAAGTCACCAAACAAAAACAAAGGAGGCTATTGCTATACGAAATCACTGGAGGGATTGGGTCGAAACCAAGAGATATAAGTCACGGCACTTTACAAAAAATGAATGGGAAGTAAAACAGATTTGCATCTTAATAGTTAATCTAGGTGGAGTTATGTACAACTTTGTATGCTAAAAGCTAAATGTCATGAGTGGTGTGTGTTGTGTAGTAATGAAAACTTTTGGGGGGCGTGGAGGAAGGGGGGAAGGAAGGAAGGAAGGGAAGGCAAAGCATGATTTAAAAAATAATAAAAAAACCCACAAATTTTGGCTTGCATAAACCAAAAAGGTTGGAATGTAGCTTTCATGGATTTTCACTAGACGCAAAGCAAAATAAGTGGCGATAAATCTCCCTGCAACAAGCTTTGCATACATGCTGTTAGATGCCAACTAACAGAAAAGAAATCAGTTGTGCTCATAATCACGTTTGCAACAGACCAAACTGCCGATTGCAAAATTAGCGAACAGTATTTTTTTGTTTAAACATGAGGGTTGGAAGAGATCTTAAGGCCGGCCGCTGCAGAAAATCCTGCACAAGCCGTCGACTCGTTACGGATAACTACTGATGGCATGATAAGCCGACCCAATCGGCGTGCAAGTAACTGCATATTTATTGCCTTCCGAGACCAATTTCAGCTGCCAACTTACACCATCACGCACATTTTTAAAAAGTTGGCTTCTTGCCACTGTACTCACTGTACCATTGCGCAGGTCATGTTTTGCAAAGTAAACGCACCCATTCCGAAACTCCCATTTCGCAACCCTCACATTCTGCGGACGACGGACTTGCTATGGGTTGGTCTCTGGGGAAAGGGGGATGTCACGGAAACTCAGGGGGATCTCTTTTCAGTCTTTTGAAACAACTATGTACACGTAACACTTCTTGGGGTCACTTGGGGCAAAAAAAAAAAGAGGTAAGACTTGGGAACTAAAGAACGTTTGGTTTTTAAAAAAATCACCTCCCCCGAAATGTTTCCACTCCCAGTGCATCCGATTAAATAACTAAACAAAAATGATATAAGATGAATGGGGAAAAAAAAATCCACGATACATCCTCCCACTTAAAAAAAAAAAAAAACAGAAAAAAAAAATTTCATTGCACTCTCGTTACCTGCACTTCACATCGAGTCTCGGCCCCACTTATAATTACAATACACACTCTGGTATTTTTTTTTCTTTTCTTCCTTCTTTTTAATAGTGGTGGGATGAAAAGCATGAGAGGAAAGGTGCGATTGGGTGAAAAGGTGTGAGATATCCCATCAAACTTCTTTTTTTTTCTCCCTATTCTTTTCAGGTTTTTTTTTAAAATGCTGCAGCATCCTTCATGCTCACTAGGAATCGGGCAATCACTCAAAAGAAACCAGAGGAAAAAAAAAAAAATCTTGCTTCCGTCACTTTGTAAATGTTACTGTATAATATATGGGAAAAGTAGATTTGGAGGTAGGAAGGAGAATATTGTAGAAGAGGAAGGGAGGGAAGGAGGGGGGGTAAAGTATGATATACAAATTAGCCGTCTTCTTTCGGAGGTGTGAACCAACCTGAAAGAGAGCAAATATTAATCGCATTTATGGCTTTAAAAATTATTGCTAAGCGTACAGGAAAGCAGTTGCAGTGTCGTAGAAATTTGTCAGAATATTTTGAGTTCACTTCAATTCTAATTTCATGTGCGACAGTAACCAAAAAAGCAAACACTGCAACATCATTCTCACGACCAGATGATTTGAACGTACCGTTTTTCTCGTGGATCTGAACTAACGACTTGAATGACTGTTGGGCTCGGGCGAGACTGTACTGACCCTGTACAGTCGGTTGTGCAAGACCCCGTTATGTGAAAGACAATCAGTTGTAAATACATACTATACATACATATAAAATTTAGCCATGGAAACTCTGCATGTAGCGATACTCACGCTGACTTTGGTGGCTCCGAACTGTATCCTGGCCTTGCCTTTGACCAAGGTAGCAGCAATCTGCATGATGACAGCCTCCACAGTGTATGCGGATGACCAGCCCTGCTTCGTCAGGAGCTCCATGCAGATGGCACCTCCCACCAACACGTAACCACCAGATATCATCGGGTGGACCACCCTAAAAAGCAATTTACAATAAATCCGCATTGCTTGGGTACGATCATCATCATTCGCTTCCCCTGAAAATCTTCACCTTACGAATGGTGGCTCAAAGGGGTATGTTTCTTTGAACAGCATGTTGAGCTGTATGTGGTCCTTCCCCTCCTTCTCCTTCAGTAGGGAGAGGTCATGATGCAGTGGTGAGTCAGGATCTACCCCAGTCAGACGCACATTCCATTCGTAGAGGGAGTCATTGACCAACTCAATGGAGTAGGCCCCCTTCTTGAATGACTCTGACCGGTAGATGTCCCGAAGCTCCTTCATCAGACGGTCTGTCGCCTGAACTGACCCCGAGACGGACCCTTTCAGGTAGTCTTGTCGTTGGTTCTGTCGCAGGCGTTCAAGGGTCGCCACGTGCTCACTCGATATCTCTTCATTCTTTGGAAGGGAAGAGAAGGAAAGTTGTCAGAATAAAATAATCAAACACCAAGAGTTTGAACCAAGGTAGGTCTAAACAACAAACTGCATGCTAATTCATGAAACTACCCACAAATATGCGAAATTAGCTCACCCATAACTTAGGCAGGACCCCCCAAAACATATGTAATTTTCTTCTACCACCTCGTACTTGCCATCCGCCGCAAAATTAGTACCACGTATCTAGGGCTTTCTCGAAGAAACAGAGCTGGTACATGTAATTTGACTGCCAAATTATCACGGGCAGCCCATGTGGTAGCTGCAGTGTTACACAGACTGCACATTTTGTTGAGAGGAGCGGTAGGGCCCGGCATGGGGGGCACTTCTTTAGGGCGGCTCAGCAACCCCTCACATGCATGGATATCCAAAAAAGTTCACTCTTGCGCAAACCAGAGTATAGATTCGGAAAATGTGCCCTTTCGATTGCCTTCAATTTCAGGCAAATATCAAGTGGAAACCTCGCCTCATACTGGCACACCTCGCTTCAACTGGTATACCGGTATAGACACCAGATCATGCATTTCTAAATACTGGTCAACCTCGACTACACCGGCATGCCGCATTATGAAGGCAATGATTATGGTAACAGAAAAAGAATGATTTTGACCATTTCAGCAAGTCGTATATCAGTGACAGGTGGGAAAATCACCACCGCTCGAGTATGCAGTGCTCTCTTTGCGTGGGAAAGGAGGCCGAGTATTCAAAAGTGGCATAGTGTCCCACCGATGGGCCATGGTCTGTTATACCAGAGGTGGGGTGAAAATGAGTGTTATATCAGGAGTACAACTACACAGTGCCTTATGGTTATTTGCCAGGACTGGCCCTACGAGTCTGTTATGCTCTCAGATGGTGTTCCAAGGAGTCGCGATAGTACTGGGCATTGACAGTCCTGCCCTCAGGTACAGCATGACACAATATGTGAACTACCCTGTCACCGTCACCAGTAGCACAATCTGGTGCAAACTTGACATGAACAAGCCCGTCTGTCTGGATCTCCCTTCTTGCGCAGAAGCCACAACCCTATGTCCGTGCACAAGGGGAACAGGGTTACCACTATTTAAAATCCAACCCTCGTAAAAATATGCAACACTTACTTTTGGACTTACCTAGTACCCTTGAATCCGGATGTAACAGACTTTCATTTATATCAGACTCAAAAGGCAGGTCCCTGCACACTTCCATATATGGCCTGTATAGTTTTACTCCTGATATAACAGACTCATTCTCACATCACCTCAGGTGTAACAGACTTATTTTATTTATTTATTTTTACCCTGTGATAGGGCGGAGCCCTTGTAGGGGGGAAGGGGAGGTTCCCAAAGGAGGGCGCTGTGCAGTAGTCATTTCTGACTTTCTTTAAACACCAGACCTTTTCTCCTGGCCCTGGGCAGAGTAGGGAGTGCAATTCTGCCCTGGCATGTCGGGTGAAAAGCGGAAAAAGACCCAGCCAAGCAGAGGTGACGGGGACAGGATTTGAACCCCGGCCTCCCGCTTGGCTGGCCAGTGGCGTAACCAACAGACCACCATGCCTCCCCGTAGTGTGCATTACAGGCATATAGAAAGCATAAAACTTCGTGTATTCGTTGCAAAAGTTACGATTAAGAGATAACAGACCTCAGTTATAACAGACTTTTTCCAATGACCCTTGAAGTCTGTTATATCCGGGTTCAACTGTATCATGTAATGGTAGATGCATATTTCTACTACGAAATATGATGGTTGGTCTTGATCATGTTTTTTGACGTGGATACGTCTTCAAAATTGGATCAGGGGGCATGCAGGCAAACTCAAGCTTTACAGAAAAGAGTTACAGTCTATTACAACAGAGTCTGCTATAACCGACAGTATGTTACCTGCTCATTACGTCACACATATATACAGGGTGATCCAGAAGTAGGTATCTATTTTTATTTCCTAATAACTTTCAAACGGGTACACCTACCGAAGTGAAACAAGGCTCAAAATGTGCGTGGATTCATTAGAATTTTTATGGGGGACACTTCTTGCCGTTGTGGCGCTGCTAGCCAGTGCAGCTTGACACTAATTGCTGTAGTGGCGCTGCCAGCAGGAGAGGCTTGGCCAACATGTCGGACCGACTGTCTGTGAGTGACCGTGTGCGCATCGCTAGCGGTATGGAGGTATGGGACAGTGTCATCAAGGTTCAGCGATGGTGGCGCAGAGAACGAGGTGTCAATGCCACCCTGCAGTCAAGGACAGTGAAGTGTATTCATGCCAATTTGCTGGCCACTGGTTCTGTTGCCGACCATCCCAGGTCCGGTCGTCCGAGATCGGTGGTCACTGCAGAGGCGTCGTCCACTGCTGCCGCGGCTTTTCAAGCCAGTCCTAAAAAGTCATTGCAACAGTATGCAAGGGAAAGTAGTACCTCATACGGTTCAGTGGCCAGGATGATGAAAATCATCAAGTGGAAGCCCTGGAAGCCCCATTACGTGCAAGCACTGACTCTCAAAGACTGCGATGTGAGGATGGAGTTTTGTGAAGGAATGATATCGTGGATCAGCGATGAACCGGAAATTGTGGACATCATTTTTTCTGCTGAGGCCGTTTTCCATGTGGGTGGTTTCACCAACAGGCCATTACTGGGCACCATCGGCAGAAAACCCCAATTTTGTCATGGAAAAGCTGCAGTCGCATCCCAGTGTCACTGCCTGGTGTGGTCTTCAAGGGAATGTGCTGATAGGACCGTACATTTTGGAGGAGACTATGAACGCCGACCGATATGTCATTATGTTGCGTGAGTACGTCATGCCCATAGTCTCAATGTGGCCAGATTTTCAAGAAGTGCATATCATGCACGACGGGGCCCAGCCACATTCCGCGTGGGTGAGCAGGAACTTCCTGGCAGAACAGTTTCCTGGACGAGTCATAGGTCGTAGGGGAAACGTCCAGTGGCCACCACGAAGTCCTGATTTGACACCTCTGGACTTCTCTATCTGGGGCTATTTGAAGGAGAAAGTGTACGCACAGAAGCCCCGCACCACAGCGCAGCTGCAGGCAGCCATTAAGAACGAGTGCGCCGCTGTGCCAGCCGACATGATAGCCCGTGCGACATCCGCAGCGAAACATCGGTTTCAAACCTGTGTGGACAATGCTGGGGCACATGTGGAGGTGGAATTAAAATCCTTATGGATCCACGCACATTTTGAGCCCTGTTTCACTTCGGTAGGTGTACCCATTTGAAAGTTATTAGGAAATAAAAATAGGCACTTACTTCTGGATCACCCTGTACTTCCCCGCCCTTTGCACATTATGTCACACATACTCCCCTCCCCTCTGCACACAACGTCTCACACACACTGCCCCTTGCCCCTCCCTCTATGCACTGACGTCATCTAGGGATCAGGGGGCACGCAGGAAAACTCGAGTGTTACAGAAAAGCGTTACAGCCGGGCCCTTCCACGCCTTCATGCCCCCGCCATTATAGTCGAGAAAAGTGAAACATAACGTAGGTTGAGCCCGCAAAAGCTGCAGCTCATGTCCCGACACAACATAATGCAATATTTTTGTGCATGGACAGGCAGTTGTCCGCTACGAATGTAAACCTGGAATGCGCTGTACGGCAATCCATAAGCAGCTGATGGAGGTGTATGGCCTGGATGTAATGTCAGGGAAAATGGTGTGGATCTCTGCTCTCTTCCACACTCTTCACACCCATCACAGAGTCATTGACACCATCTCCGCACCAGCTGCTTACGGATTACGGCACCACGCATGACATACACACAATTTTAGTTTACAACTTTATCGTTAATCCATGTTTATAACACACGCATCTTTCCTGGAGTAATATGAATGTGCACGCTCTACATTATGTATGAATGAGAACAATTATCATGTCAGAGATTTGTTGCGAATTGGCAGAACAAACCGCAAAGAAAAGTTGACCCTGACCTTCAGATGAGGATGGCAGTTTTAAAAACTTCATGCGACAGGAAACCCAAATTCAGGGTAAATAAACAATCACATAATTCATGTAGACAACAACTGTAAGTCCACACTAGTTGACATACAAAATTAGTGTTCGCAACTGTAGTAGCAGTAAATCATTTCATATGGATGTCTGGATAATCAAGATTCTATGCTTCATGTAAATTTGTATAAATCTGGCATGGTTTTAGCTGAAAACGACTGGCGACTTTGTAGCAAAGTGCTGACATTTTGACGCTGGTTACTTGGCCCACCTTGCTTTTCCCAGACGCATCTCCTTCGTCCATGTCGAGATGCAGGTCCTCCTCTGCGTCATCATCGTCATCATCCTCGTCCTCCACCTCCATTTCGTCATGGTCACCTTTGTGACGGATGGCTCCACTTCCAGCATGAGACCCAGCCACCGAAGGGCTCCCACCTGCCAGTCCTCTGTCTCCCATGGCCCCGCTTACACCTACTCCGCTGCCTCCCCATCCTCCAAAGAAAGGGGGCATCAGTGTGAGGTGGTCCACTTCAGGAGGTTCGGACACTGAATGCAGTCGGCACAGCTCCTTCAGGAGGATTTTCACTTGGACCAGAACCTGCGGGACATTCACAATTACGACATAGCCTGGACGCAAATTCACTATAACCACTCAGTACAATAAAGGAGTAAACATTTCAACGTGAAACACTTCCAGCACGATATCACACAATCTGACAGCATTTTCGAGAAAAGTGAAAGAATTTTAGCGCATAATTGATTTCAAATTGGGCGATCAGCAAGCAGAATTTATCTGGCGTTCCAGTATCCAAGTAGCACAGTATCGATCTTCAAATATCATTAAAGAAGATACGTTCATAGAGCATGTGACACTAATGCAGGCCAATCCTTTAAGCCCCACCTCAGCTCAATTGTTGGACTGCAAGGCTGAGTATTGGATTACAATTACTCATGATTATCCGCAATCAATTTACACACGGCAACATCCGAGTAACGAGTGTGATTACACTACAAAGTGGTCATCTGATTTAAGTTTTACATTTCCAAATATTTTTGACGCACAGTTGGCTGAATCTGCGGATAAGGAAGGCTGACAGTACAACAAAGAAAAAATGCCTTCCCAATCAATATTTGGCAATCTAATCTGTAACAATGTGCCTGATGTCACTTGCTTTACTAATGAAAAAATCTTATCACCGATAGCTGTTGCCAAGACTGGGAGATTCCCAAGTCATGTTAAACGCGACCTACACAGCTGTATTTGGGGTGAAGGGTCAAATATTATGAGGACCTATTGACCTTAAGAGCAAAACTTGAGTGTTACGTTAACAATGGGTTGAACCCCAATGTGACACCTGCCGGTGTTTGCCAGTTCAAAGTTCGGCGTAACATCAGTAAACAAAAATTATGCGTCCAAGCCGAACATTTCACCAAAATAGGGCACAACCACCGCTTTTGTCTACTCCGAGCCGTAAATGGCCTTGTAAATCTCAACAACAGTCAAGTAATTTTCAAAGATGAGAGAGAGCCCAATGGATCTAAAAATAAACTACTTAGCATCTGAGTGCTCCTAAAATAGCGACATGACAGGCCTTCCACCAGATAACATGCAAACTTTGTTTAAAAACTAGGCTGAATTTTCCAGTTATCATGTGCGGAAAAATGCTCCCATTAAACGTGTTTATTAAAAACAATTCGCTGCTGAAATGAAAAATTATGTAAAACTTATCATTGTTATTAACAAATTGACACTAACATGGTTGTCCCGTCCAGATGTGTTGCTCAGGATCTGTACGGCGTTGGTGATACTTGTTTCCTCCGACTCGGCGAACCAGACTGGTGGTGTGGATGGATACGTCTCCTGTAAAATGAGATAAATTGTGAGCCCACTGTGACCAGCCCCGTCTCATTATTGAGACAGTGACACACACACAAAAGTATGCAGCTCTAATCATCCCTCCCGATAAACACAACATGTGATGGCAAATGACTACTTAAAAGCTGGTTCAAACAGGTGTGAACCAGTAAAATTCAAAATGTCCGTGATATTTACTTACTGGATACGAATGAGAGGTGCAATATCCTGCATGAATCATACGTATGGCATCTGCCACACATTCGCCATGTATAATGCACGATTGAAATTGAAGCCACACGTTCCTTTAGCACAAGTACAAAGTACTTGTATTTACACTGTTTTGCAAGAGTAATCATTTGTTTTTCGTACCCTCACAGGCAAGCAAATGCAAACGTCATCCAAATTGTCAATACCGCAATAAAGTGGACGACTGTTGTCAATCCGTACAGGACAATAGGAATTTAGGGCACAATGTTTCCTTTGTTCCGCGGTAGGGTTGATCACTTTATATGACACTTACTGCATATAAGTAATTTTAATCATACAAAAAAAAATGCATCAAATGTTTTACGCTACTTGTACATAAATCGGTTCGTAACATTGAAAACTAATAAAAAAACAATCCTAACAGTCCCCTCTAAAAAAATATAAAAAAAACAGAAGAGAAAGCTGAAGGTCACTCAACCAACGGAGTAACCTTCATTATTATATTGACAAATAAACGCCCTTCAACAAAAGGTGAATTTCACTTGTCGTGAGGACACTGCGAGACATAAGTAGCAAACATTGCAAGTTTCCGACAGCAATGTTTACATCAGAAACGAAATTCCCCCTGGATATTAAAGTACGCAGCATGTTTTTCCGTCGCCTACACTTACTAATCAGCCAATTTCATAACAGGTCACACATTTGGCACGGATCCAACATGAAAAGGTCCTTCACTCCTGTGCAATACTTGCCCCGATATTTTTTGTTTGTTTTTTTACCCACAAAAATATTTAGCAAGCGCAATCTTGGCACAACTAATCACAAACTAATCATTATCACAAGCTCAGAAAATATGGATCCACTCCTGGAACTAAAGTCCAATAAAATCTAGGCTAGGCCTAGGACTGACAAAGCAACATTTTTTCGGTCACATTTGTCTGATTCACACGACTCAGGCGATAACTCCAATCGCTGTACATAATGCGTAATTACAAGCGCGATTCCTGTAATCCGCCATTGTCTTACACAAAAGAATGCATTGTTCATTAACCGCAATGTCACTGTTTTTAGGAAGTCGACTTGTTCTTTTGATGGTCGTAAGTTGTAATAGCTGTTACGGAACGTTTCGTACATGTACTGAGCGCGAACATTGTTACTATTACGGAATGTCCACATGCTTTTAGGATGAAAGCGAGAACTTGTTGTAAGTTGCGTGATATGTCAACGGCCGTTCCGCTCTCAGCCCTTTCAAACTCGCTGTAATGTTAGGGTGTATCTCATTACTATTGTTGGTATGTTAATAGAAAGTATGACCTAATACGACCCGGTACGACCCAGTACGACCAACTTGTTCTTATTAAATGACGGTCAGTTCAGTGTGACATGACAGAACGTCCTGTACGCTGGTCATACTCACCGTAATGTTAGCGTGTATCTCATACTTCTTCCCATGCCTCCCTACAAATCTGCAGTTGAGTTCGTCCACCGAAGCCGACACAATCTGGAACCTCTCGTGATGCTTCGGAAACGCAGCCTCCAAGGTGCGTATCTCCTGCTTCAGCGTGTTCAAACAAGCCATAGTCATCTTCGGCACCACACAAAAATTCACACGCACACAGTACACTCAAAGCAACACCATCTTCTTATGCAAAAAGAACAGTACTAATTTGTCAACCCTCCCTCACTTGCTCCCCCCTCAAAAAAATAACAATAACGAAAAAAAAAAAAACTTTCTTGGAAGGTAGAAAATGGCCGTCTGATGCAGCAACTTGCTAGGGGAGATATATTGTTCTGTTGTTCTTCTCCCCCCCCCTCCCCTCCTCCCAAACCTTCAGAAGAGTGGGCAGCTGGGGGCCACACAACCAAACAAACTCAAAATGTCCTCTCGCCTTACTCCCTCGACGAAACTAAGGTGGAGTCGCCCAGGGTTCGCCACAATAAACGGGGAGAGAGAGAGACAGAGAAGGGAAGAACTAAAAAAGAACAAGGAGGGCCGGATGAAGCACAGCAGCTGACTGGGACCTGCCCCTCGATTGACAGCTGGGCACTGTGAAGAAAGAACGGCTATATTATCCCCCGAAAGAACGGCTACATTGGATCCGCTCGGCGATTTAAAAGCGCAGCTGTTCTTTGTAAGCTACTAGCCTTTTAGCTGGTTATTAGCTATTATATTAGTTGATGGGGGCAGAGACCTCTCAGGAGAGGATCGCGCAGCGTGGGTGAGCTTTCAGGCAGAGGAAGATAGATGGCGGGAAGGTGGCCGTTTTGTGCTGGTTGCTTCGATTCGGTAGGGCACGCCCACTTTAGCGGGTGCGTTCAGATGGTACTTAGCGGATGATTCAATAATATTGGGATTCAATAAGAGTGATACTCGTACTATATACAGTACTGTGTTGGACAGGGAAATGTCGCTAGAAGTATGATGGCAGCATGGTCTTAGAATACTAAGGTCTGGACACTTCCACTTACAGCCTGCCGAGGCGTTTTGCATGAGGTGCCGGCGACCATGTTGGGTCCCCCCAATGTAGCCCTTCCCTTATTTTGTACCTATAAAGTTCAGCGTCGTCCGCCACGTGATAGCTCCGTGAGAGGTATCATGCAAAACGCCCCGGCAGGCGATAATATAAGATTGCAGGGGAATAAAGTGTCCGGGAGCTGGGGATGGCGGTATGTCCAGCCAAAATGGTGAGAATTTCCCGCTAAGTGGCGGCGACACCTATATTGGCTCATGTTTCGCAGAAATGACATGAGATAATATTAGGGGTAGGGTAGCTGCCTTTTTATTTAGCGTGATACAGTGAGATAAATAGAGTTAAATGCAGTATTATATTTGCATATGTGTGCACTTTTATCTCAATCTTCTCCAACAGGAATTTTCCACAAAACACCAGGGTACCTTAGAGTACTACAGCTGGTCATATATCGAGGCAACTGCCAGCGACATTTTCCGAAGCGGCAGAAGAAAGAATCTTGCTCGCCCATGCTTTAAGAATGATTATCTTCGATTCCTCCATCTGCCGCTTCGGAAAATGTCGCTGGCAGCTGCCTCGATATGCCTATATGACCATAACTGTACGTAGAACGTAGGTTATACTTCTAATGATCGAAGAAATTTCTGAATAACACATTACTCAAGGTACGGCTCTCCTGCGATACAAAATCATTGACAATACGAACTACGGCCTAGAACTAATTAATAATAATTTTTAAAATGATTCATACCCCGTTATCAAACGGCGGCTGTGGCCTATTAGTTTAGGAACCAACTCCGGAATTCTCCTGGAGGAACCGTGGGAAACCACAGAAAACCACGAGTAGAGTTGCCGGCACCGGGATTCGAACCCAGGAATTCCCGATTAGCAGTCGCGCCACCACTGCTTCGGTGGCCGAGACCTAATTATTATTGTCCTTCTTACTTTCGCATGAGCCTATTTTGTAGGTTCATGAAAAGGCCTTTGGTAACACTTTATCCCTAATTATTACACATACTTTGGATAACTTTATACATTTGGTCTCAATTGATTAATTAAGGGACACTCCACTCAAAAAACAAGTTTGGCTCTAAAAATCGGGCAAAAAAATCCTGAATATGACGGTGCAATTCGTTTTTCGCTACGCGGAACGGTAATCCCAGGGCGATCCCGAGCGATGTGAGTTGTAGCTGTTCTGAAGTCATGACGCAGGCGATAATGCTTAATACATCGCGCGTGTGTTTACCTGCAGGGGATGTGCATCGCTACGGCATGCCAACTTTTCTATTCTCCTATAATATTCTATGTCCTCGGAGAGGGGCTTCATATACTATTGACTCGCTTTGCTCTGGGGGTAGGCTTGGCCCCCTGCTCCGCACCGTATGATCCAATATAGAAGTACGACGATTTCAGCAAATTCGTCTCGTACGGTTCTCAAGGCAGATTTTCCGACTATTTTAACCTATTTCATAATTAAATAAGGCTAATAGTTGTCCAGTAGTACTTGAATTTATAGTTGTCTTAAGGCGATTCCATGAACTTGTAAGTAGTACTATAGCGGTTATTATGCATAAAATATTTTATCCCGATTTGTAAGTTGAAGAGATGCGAGAATCTAGGCGATGGCAATGTAGCTGGTACTGTACGAGTATATATCAAAATCACAGTTATGATAACAAACCACGTCTTTACATGTGGTGTAACTTACTACACGTCGTATTAAACATTACAAAATGTTATTTGTTATCGTTTTCAATCAGTTACAATATTGCGGCGTATGTGTCACCTTGTTTCGCAAAAATGATGAGATATAATATTTGGGGTACCTTTATATTTTTAGCATGATGCAATATGACAAACGGTGATAACTACAGCTACATAATTTGGTACATGTTTGAACTTTTATCCCAATTTTCTTCAACAGTAATCTTCCACAATACACCAGCAGGGTATACCTCAGATTACGTAGGTTATACTTCCAACGATCGAGGGAATTTCTGAATAATACATTACACAAGCAACGTCTCTCCTGGCGGTACAAAATCATTGACTAGTAGGACAGTAGGACTACATTATGAAGTAAGTCCGAGAACTAATTATCCTACTTATTACTTACGCATGAGTCAATTTTGTAAGTTCATGGGAAGGTATCGGTACAACAATACAGATACTGTGGATAACTTTATAGATTTTCTCACAATGGAAAGATGTTAACGCTTTTAATATTGTATAATGACGGAAAAATCTCCACAGGCGACAGAACGTCGCACATACGCAAAATACTGCCAAAAGGACTCTGCCACTTTGTTTCGCAGAAAAGATATGACATAATATTAGGGGTTGATGCCTTTTTATTTGGCGTGATACAGTGAAATAACTAGAGGTAAATACAGTATTATATTTCGTACATGTTTGCACTTTTATTTCAATCTTCTCCAACAGGAATTTTCCACAAAACACCAGAGTACCTTAGAGTACGTAGGACGTAGGATATATACTTCTAACGATCGAGGGAATTTCTGAATAATACATTACACAAGCTACGGCTCTCCTGGCGATACAAAATCATTGACATTACGAACTACGGACGAGAACTAATTATTGTCCTTCTTACTTTCGCATGAGCAAATTTTGTAGGTTCATGAAAAGACGTTTGGTAAAAATTTAACCATAATTACACACACACTTTGGATAACTTTATACATTTCCTCACAATGGATTAATGAAGAAGGGCACCACTTTTAATATTGTCAAGAGCTGATATTGTATAAGTACGTAAAAATCACCAGAGGCGACAGAGCTTCGCACGTACGCAAATTTCTGCCAAAAAGACACACGAGGCCAACGCAATTCCAAAAAATAAAATGAGTAAAGTTCCCTCAACGTGGCGCCTTGTGAAGAGTGTGTCCTTTGTTAGCAAGAAATAATCTAGATTGCCTTTACTTTTTTGCTCACGGGATTTGTAGAAAAGCAAATGATTCTTCCACATTTCATCCACATGCTTCTCTATTCCAATGGTATTATAAATCTGCATCCACTTATCGAAATTATCGGCATACACACTGTCTTTAATCACGATGACTGACACAAACAAAATGGCAAAATTATCAGAGGAGATGAATGTCTTGGTCTCTCCGTAATCTTCTGCTATCGGAGAAAGGTTCCTCAACACAGCTTCAGATTCGAAGCATACAGTGTCGGCGGTAAACAGATCCTGAATGCAATCATCTCTTTCCTTTACAGCAGACATTTTAGAAATTAAATCGTGGTATTCCTCTAGTCCTGGTGCACTTGAGTCTGCAGCGGAAAGATATGACAAAATCTCTGGAGTAGTTTTAATGGAGAAAGTGGATCTTCTTAGCTCGTCAATGTTGCGGGGAATTATTTCCTTAGGAGGAGACACTAGTAAATCATAGAGCTTACTTCTGTACCCTGTGCCAATAACAACGCAGAAGTATATCCACATTAAAACGAAGATTTTGTGAGATGAAAATTTTGGAAATGGCACACCTTGTTCCAGGGCAATTTTCGAGAGATATGAAGATATAGATAAGACTGACCTAAAAGGAAGGAAATTATTTTCAGGCTGTCTTGTATTTGTTTTCGAGAGTAATGATAAAAATCCCACGGAAATAATGAAAGAAGCAACTGAAATACACCAAGCAGTTAGTGTGTAAGGCATGACCATAATTAAAGGCGTGATTATTGGGCGCGGCAGCCGTGCAAGAAATGTGAATCTGAACATGTCATGGGGTGACGCGAAAGAAGCTACTTTGTAGAGAATTTTCATTATTGGAGCGTTCGGCATAAATGCTAATACTTCAGTCCTAAAGTCATGAAATAGTTGCACCAGTGCCCCTTCATCCTGCAAAATTGCGTCAAAACCAATGTAATCCACCTGCCACTTGAAATTAAGTGCTTTTCCCAAGAAGCACATATGTTGATACTTCTCTTGAGAGGTGCCGCACATTGTTGAATTGCCCTCCCACCCGAAAATGCCTTTCAGAAACCTTCCATTGAAATTTTGGGCAGTGTCTTTGAACATCAATTCTTTTGTTTCAGCATCAGGCGTGTCCTCGGACACTGAGAAGAATTCAATTTGTGGGTCCCAATCATCACAATAGAAACAGATCGATTTGCAGAGGACCGTCCCGTTTTGGGAAGGAACAACTGCGACCTTGAACTTGATTTTGGACCATGGTCTCTGGAGGAGATGGTCCTCCTCATCCTCCTCCTCCTTATCTTATAGCGAATCCCGAACCCACAACACGAATCTGTCCTTGGCCTTCCTTTCCTCCAGAAGGGGGTGTTCCTCAGGGTCCAGAAGTTGGTTCATCATGTCCTCGTGGTTTTGGGTGCAGGTCACCACCAGAAACAATGCGCACTTGGCCACTCTGCGGTCCTCCTGGAAAGTGCTGGACACCACGTCATCAGAAGGTGTTGATGGTGCGTCGCCACAATTCCAGGCACTTCGGGACATGGTCGTGATCAGGAGAGGTCGTCCAGTCGATGACATGTTTGCGAGGAAAGTCTGCAACCCTCTCGGGATGTGACCGCCAACGTCATGGGCCACCACCACCGGACATTCAATGTCCATAATACTATTGTCTTGCAAGAGTCTAGTCATAAACGTTGGAATTATCCCATCAGTACCACAGGTGCCGTTGAACAGAATGATGGCTGCAGAAGAAGTATTAACAGACACCAGCAAGAAAAATTTTGTTAGTATTAACTGCTTCATTTTGTTGTGAATTCGCAATTTTTGATTAAAAAGGAATTCAATTTTGATGGGGTGCTATATGTGAAAAGGATGACAAGAAAACTCCGTACTTAACATTTGCAAGCACATTCACAACTGAATCAATTCCATACAAACAGCAATGGACATGCGTAGTTATCATATATTATGGAAAAAGGTCGGAGAGGTGACGATTAATTTTGCTCTAAACAAAGGTTGGCCAAGTTCCAGTTTGACAACAAAAGCGGCGACGAAATTTATTACTCATTCACATGAAAACAACCGCGTTGCTAAGGCATCACGCGGGATATTGCAACTATACGTACCTTTGGGTGGTATAACTGAGGGAAGAAAATGTTGTGGTTTCAGGTTCGATAGTGTTTGTAACTACAGCACACAGGGCAGTAAATTCAAAGTATTGCATGCAATTCTTTGAGTCTCAATGCTATAGTAGTGTCGTTACTGTGCCAGACCATAACAAAACCAGATAGGAAAATCACGTGAGCGTGATTATAGTAGACTTTTCCTCATTCTTTCACCGCGTAGGGGTCGCGGCCACTTCTTTAGAAAATCCATGGCGTTGCATGAAAATGAATTTTACATGAGGTCTTCAAGTATACGCAGTATGAATTTTGGGAGGCGGCGAAAATCCTTCGCGTCCGCCATGTGCAACCAAACTGGCCCCTGTGCCGCCCCTGTCCACCACAGCACACGTATTGTATTTTAAGAAAATATATTTTCTATTACGATTCGTAGAGCTCACCTGATTTCAATTGACCTCCCTTCGCATGGACGGAATATACGAGTATTTCATGAACGGGTAAAGTAAAAGCTTTGGTAATTAATTACTACCTTTAAGAGTAATGAGTCAACTTGCTGATCGAGTGCAGTCACAAATTGTGAATTATTCACGTGATGATTGAAGAGTGCGACTAATATAATAACAGCTAATATATTTTTGTAGTATATGGTTATGATTAACTAGCAGAGGAGCCCGATCTTCGCACGCGGCCTGTTTCCATGGTAAAGCCGGGTAAAGCAAGACATAGTCGACGACATGTTTGCGATGAATAAATGATGTGACATAATATTAGGGGTACCTTTTTATTTATCGTAATACAGTGTGATAACCAGTGATAACTAGAGACTTTACATATTACATTTGTAGATGTGTGTACTTTTATTTCAATCTTCTCCAACTCAAAAACAGGAAACTTCCACAAAACACCAGGGTATACGTATGATTACGTAGGTTATCCTTCCAACTAACCAGGGAATTTCGGAATGAACGTTACACAAGTTACCGCTCTCATGGCGAAACTACATTATGAAGTACGGCCGAAAACTATAATATTATTCTATACGGTACTTATTTTCGCCTGAGCCAATTTTGTAGGTTCATGTGAAGGTATCGTGGCCTTTGAACAATATTGCTGAATTGCACATAGTCTACTTTGGATAATAATTATCCAAAGTATGTTTATTTGTTAAAATGTAATTATTGTTAAAATTGGGCCCTTATTGCATTGTGGCATTCAATTTCATACATTTGCTCACAATGAATTAATTAAAGAGGTTAACGCTGTTAATATATTGTATAAGGACGTAAAAATCACCACAAGCGACAGAACTTCGCACGTAGGCAAAATAATTCAGCCAAAAAGACAAAGGAGGCCGACGCACTTCCAAAAAATAAAATGAGAAAAGTTCCTTCAACATGGCGCCATGTGAAGCGTGTGTCCTTTGTTAGCAAGAAATAATCTACATTTCCTTTTATTATTTGCTTCTCCGCATTGTGGTAAAGCAAATCATTCTTATCAATTTCCTCCCAGTGTTTCTCTATTCCAATGGTATTATAAATCTGCATCCACTTATCAAAATTATCGGCATACACACTACCTTTAATCACGACGACTGACGCATAGAAAATGACGAAATTGTCAGATGAAATGAATGTCTTGGTCTCTCCGTAATCTTCGGCTATCAGAGCAAGATACCTCAACACAACATCACCTTCGAAGCATACGGTGTCGGCGGTAAATAGATCATCAGCGCAATCCTCACCTTCCTTTACAGTTATTTTAGATATGAAATTGTGGTATTCCTCTAGTGCATCCGAATCCGCAGTGCCGAGTAATTCCTTACACCTGGGAGAAGTTGTAATAGAGAAAGTGGATCTTCTTAGCTCATCAATGTTACGTGGAATTATTTCTTTAGGAGGAGATACTAGCAAATCATAGAGCTTACTTCTGTATCCCGTACCAATGACTATGGAGAAGAAAATCCACATTAAAACGAAGATTCTGTGATATGAAACTTTTGGATGTGGTACACATTGTTCCAGGGCGATTTTAGAGAGATATGAAGATATAGATAAGACTGACCTAAAACGAGGGAAATTATCTTCAGACTGTCCTGTATTTGTTTTAGAGAGTAATGACAAAAATCCCACGGAAATAATGAAAGAAGCAATAGAAATACACCAAGCACTTACAAGGGAAGTGTCTGTAGGGCCATCGGCCAATCGGCCCGAAAATGACACTAGGGGTAAATCGCAGGCCAGAAATTCATTGGTGAAAGTAAAAAGTT
>JYFJ02005428.1:0-12500 GCA_000934665.2 Catajapyx aquilonaris
GGCAAGAACACGCGCGAATCAAAGATGGGGACCCTATTTTTGCCTGTACCCTATTTATACCTCGTTGGCGTTCCCCACACTTCAAGATGGCCGCCAGCCTTGGCAACGGCCCCAAACAGAGAGACGCGGAAATCGAATGTTTGCGCCTCTTATGTAGTATATGCTCCCTGACTATACGGCGAAGCATGGTGGGAGTCTGGACTCACGGCGAATTGCGCCGACTTGAACTGCAGCTTGATGCAGTCTGTCCTCTACGGTCAGCAGGGAAGAGTTCATCTCACGGCAGGACTCCATGGCTCGGACCCAGTTGGCTTTGGAGTCGCTGAAGTAGTAGCACTTGTTGTCAACCAACATCTCGAATGGGTATCTACATGCATATTCTGAAACAATATGGGATGGATTAAAGTTCGATTTTTGCACCAATAATGAGGCAATTTCAATTTACTGTGCAACTGAAAAACAAGCATTGGTATAATTGGGTATACTTACGGGCTATGCCAACATCTGACAGTGATTTGGCAGAAGTGACAACGGCTAGTGCCGCGATGACCAGAATCAGTTTAAACATCGTCGCTGTTTCAATAGGAAATGCGGAATTTTCAGAGGAGGGAACATTGCAGGTGCAGATAATTATCAATGATTTATAAGCAATATCTTGACGTACATCGGTTCTGGCGCAATTGTTTGTTTAAGCTCCTTGAATGTCACCCGATGTAATCTCTGCCCCTGACCATCGCCTGCCAAAGTTATCTGCTCATCTTCGATTTTGCAATTGCTATAACACTGACTGTTCCTCATAGAGAGAAACTTGTCCACACCTGCTTTGATCATGGCTCGAAATATGTTCCTGTTAGTTTTGTGCATCTTTGTGACAGGTAAGCTTTCATACCCTGTATGATAGTACATGTTAGAGAAACAGTGATTGCAAATTTTCTCCCATCAGAATAATAATTATTTTTGGTAATGCGTATTTTTCTTTCCTTTCTAATGGTGCATTTAACGTTCATGTATTCATGTTAAATATTTAAGGCGTTCTTTTACAATAATGTGGGATCTGCACATTGCAATTTTGTCGTTTTGCGAGGAATTCCTTTCGCTAAACTCTTGTTGTCTGATCTGTATACAATACTCTGTATATTGTTCCAGGTATCGCCGGTTTGGATTGCCCCTTTCCATACGTCGAACTGATAACTGGATGCCACTTCTTCAGTGGTGCAGGCGGTGCAAACTGGTGGGAAGCTACTGAACTGTGCCAGCGAATCGGAGGATACCTGTCTGTCCCTGAAAACTTTTTGGAAAACCAAGCCATTAAGGACTACGTCGTCTATAGTAAGTAACAACTGGAAAATATTTTAGGCCCAACTCACCCACTTCCAATTTGAATTTGTTTTGCAGATTTCCCAGGTCAGAGCTACTGGATGGGCGCGTATGACCTGGGTCACGAAGGTGAATGGCACTATGCATTGAGTGGTCGTAAGCTGGGAAAATTCAACGATTGGGGCGATGATGAGCCCAACAATGACCACGGAATCGAAAACTGTCTCACCATGTCCCTGAAGAAGGACGGGGACACCAAATGGGATGACCGCCCATGCGACACTCGGTACAGCTACGTTTGCACAAAGCTCAATTGCCCGTCATGTAAATAATAATAAGGGACTGAATAAAATATAGTGTGTGAGCAGCCAAATCTCGTTATGTCATCTTCGTCGCAGTGCACTACTTCTTGGGACACCTTCTTTCTCTTCCAGCAAGTGTCAATTACGCCCTCGCCTATAGCTTCTACGTAGATGGGATGCCACTTGGGACATATTAAAGGGAAGGCCTTATAATTAGTTGCAGAATAGTTATCCATTGGGGGGCTAATTTGCATGAATCAGGCTCCTCAAGGACCCAAGTTGTGTCTCGACGCTTATAGGGACGCCCACTTGGCCCATTAGACCTCCTTGATTATTCCGAGACATCATATGGCGTGCTATATCTCTGGCCAGGATTTTCAGACAGTCACAAATGGTCGCCAGTTGTGCGTCTACTTGAATTATTGCTAACACCATCGTATTGGTAGCCAATATTCATCAATATATTGGTCATAACATGGGCAGTTGAATTGTACAGTTAACAAGATTTCAAGGCATTGTCTTGGTTTGACAACAATATATTTTAATCACACTTCTGCTAGATGGAGTCGTAAATTATTATTATTATGGGGGAATATTTCTATCTTCCTCTAAAATACCAGACATACAGAAACATGTCGCAATTAACAGGACACTTCACGAGTGATAGTGTCAGAAATTGTTCGCAAGGCAGTCAACCCTGTTGATTATGTTGATAGCAAAGTGCGAACAATCCCCAACTTTGGCATTGTTTTTCCCTCAAGTATGTGCATGTGTTGCGTGCTTAGCGAGGATCTCTCATGCCTCTTTATATCAGCCGCCACTGCTCAGCACATGACTTAGCAAGAGATAAAATGCATATATCCTTCTAATGGAGAAAAAAACGTCAATGCGACAAGGCTTTGTCGACGAACGTTACATAAGTCAGCGACCCTATTTCCCCCCACACGAGCCAATCCGATTATGTAAATCAGTAAATGAGAGAGTGGACACTTCCACACTGTACATCACATCCTCTTATCAGTACAGGAGGTGTGGTTGGAAGGTCCTTGGAATATATCCTATTTCTCTGCCAAAGACCATAGTAATGAGTGTGTTTTGAAGACATGCTAGGTGCTTCCTTCCGCTGACGGACAGTGTGACGTCACGGATGGGCAAGGCGAATCACAGGGAGGGCAATCAGGAAGCCAAGGATTAACGAGGCCTCCCCTGAGTCCAATTGTGAGATGCCAGCCAGCGCTGGTCATCATCACCACCTCATCAGGCTGCTGGGAAGGACCAACCACCACAACAATGGAGTCCTCGACCGTCGACGAGAAGAAGCAGCCGATGCCGACGACCAACGACGACGACAGTGGTTCGGGTCTCTTCGACGAGCTCCTGGAGAAGATAGGCAACAGAGGCAAGTTCCAGAAGATTCTCAACTATGGGTTCTCCATGCCCCTGTTCGTGGTCATGCCACTGGCGGTCATGACCATGATGTTTCTGGTGGCCATACCTGACCACTGGTGCCACGTGCCGCATCCGGAGGACACCAATCTGACTCTCGAGGAGTGGAAGGAGATCACATTGCCCAGGTTCTGATTTTTATATACAGAATAATTATGCTGACCGATCATTACTGTTGATGATTGCATAGCATAATGATACCCAATACTGGAAACAGAAGAATTGTCACAAATATTTGCACATCCAGCCATACATATTCCCAATGTAATGTAGAAGTGACGCACAGTATCCGCTTAAATAAATAAAATTATTTATAACAAAAAGTTTTACGAGGTATGCCTTCACGTAAGTCTAATTAATCACGTGCATTGCAGTCCAGCTTGAATTATTGCGAAGGCTATGTGATTTTTACGTCACAAACAAGCATGCAACGAAAACCGGCTAATACGTCACATTTCAAGTAATGTAACGCAAAATATTAAATACATATACCTTTTAGCGGGCAATGTTACATGTGCCTCTCTAAAATATATATTATAAACAAATGTCGTGCCTTAAGTAAAATAAGCTTAAGCAAAATACATTAAGCAAGGAAAGAAACATTAAATAAATGAATATGTAAGTATAAGTAAGTAAGTAATTAATTAATTAACTTTGGAATGTTGGAAAAATTCAGTGCAATTTAAAAAATATTGTATAGGTCTGGTGGTGCAGCTTTTGCGTTACGCGAGTTCAGCACATTTTCATTATGTAAACTCCGGTTTCCGCAATTCCTGCGCAGTTAGTGGAGATAACTTGGCCTAACATAAACCCTTACTTTTGCATGCAAATTATAGGGATTAATTTTTATGCCTGTGAGCTATACTGTGCTAATAAATTATGTGGGAAGATTTTACTGCCTCTTCATGGTTCTGTAATTTTATGGGAGCCGATAATGCTTTTTGGAAGAGCTGACATGTATATACAGTTGGAATATAAAGTACAGTAAAATGAATCTGACATTTACAGGGAGATCGGAAACACAGGCGAAGAGCGTTACAGCCACTGCAGAATGTACAGTGTGAATGCGAGTGATCCGGAGGACCTTGAGGAGCTGAAAAGCAGCAGAAAAAACGGAACTCAAGCGGAACGAAACATTACAGGTACGAGCTGAAAAAATAGTGACATAACCACAGGAATTGCCCAAAAATTGTTTGTGTACAGAGTGCAAGTACGGCTGGGACTACGATGACACCTGGTACAGCCGAACCGCATCGTCTCAACAGGACTGGGTGTGCGATCAGGACTACATTGGATCAACAATACTCTCGACGGCTGAAGCTGCCAACGTGATCGGATCCCTCATATTCGGGCATTTAGCAGACAGGTATAGTACATTGCGTAATGTATTTCGTGACGAAACGGATTTGTTTCGTCGGTTTGGAATTTCTCTCTCAGCGCACGAGATTGCGTGTGATTCGTGATTTTCAGGTTCGGTAGGAAGATGATCTTTTTCGTGACGCTTGGATTCCGATGCGGGTTTCGTCTGCTCAGTCTGGCAGTGGTCAGCTCCGTACCTGCGTTCATAGTCTTCAACTTCATATCCGCCTGCTCCATGCCCTTAATATATCATGCACCGTACACACTATGTGAGTCGTATGAAAATACATGCGTGCCCCAAACATCGTACAGAGTATGACTGATTGTCCTCCAGGTTTAGAGTACTCTCCGCCTGAAGACAGAGGATGGGTGAACACCACGGTGTGCGTAGCCTGGGTGTTCGGTATGGGCTTCTTGGCTGTCGTGGTATGGCTTGGAAGAGACTGGATAGTCATTACAATACTGGCCACAGTTCCCCTCTGCTTATTCTTCGGGTTTTACAAGTATGGATCCAAGCTATGCATGAAGTGCTATGTACTAAAAAAGTGTTTCCTATAATAGGTTTATACCTGAATCGGCCAGATGGCTTGTGTCTCGAGGACGTTTGGAGGAAGCTGGAGACATTCTGAAGCGAATCGCCGATACTAATGGCCATACGTTGCCTCCAGACTACAAGGAAGTGTTGCAGAAACTGCATGAAAATCACCTAGCATCGCAGAAACTCGGGATTGTCAACTACCTGAAGAAACCTCGATTGTTATTGGTTGCCATGGCTGTGTCCTTCTGCTGGTACGGACAATGTATTAATCAGAACAGTGTCACAAAATGAATGTACACTATGTTGTATCCGCAGGACAGTGAACATGATGGGCTACTATGTGCTTCAATTAGGATTTGCAATAATGTCCGGCAACCCTTTCCTGAATCACTTCTTGCTGTCCATTATCGAGTTGCCATCGTACCTTTTGGGACAGTGGTTGGCGGACAGATTGGGACGACGTTGGAGCCAATCGCTGTTCCTGTTCTTGGAAGGAATCTGCTGTTGCATCATCCTCGGCATCGTGAGAAGTAAGCTCAGTGTAATAATGTACTGTTACGTCACTTTCATCTTGTCAACTTGTCCAAGCAGATCAAGATCTTCATTGGCTGACGGCCACTCTGAGCGTATTGGCCAAGTTCTGCGTCACCCTGTCCTTTTACGTCATCTACCTGCAAGCTGTCGAGCTCTACCCAACAGCTCTACGATCTACGATCATGTCCATGGGAGCCATCGTAGCACACTCGTTCTCAACACTTGGGCCATACATCGTATACCTGGTATACACTTTGTCACGGGATGACCGAACACCTGAAAGTGACCACTTTGAATCTTTCAGGCCAACAAAGACATCGGTTTGCCATACGCGATCCTGGCCACTTTGGCCATCGTGGGAGGCACCGTGGCGTCGTTTCTTCCAGAGACGTTGAACAGGGTTCTTCCGGAGACTCTGGAGGACGCTTGCAAGATAGGCGTGGGTCAGAAGTACTTCAGCTTGCCAGAGAGACGTCGACCCAGAAAGAGGGAGAATCCGAAGAAGAACAAGAAAGAAGGGCTGGACATGCCAAATGACGTGGAGCATTCCAAAAGCAATGACGTTTCGCAAAACCACACGTGATTTCTGCATATTTTCCTGCTGTATGTGTGAAAATTTCCCTTTTCCACCCCCTCTGCGTAGTTGATAATGCAAAACTATTAACCAAGGACTGCATAATGTTGACCCATATTTGCCTTTTAATAGACTCTTGCATCTGCTTCTACTTTCCTTCATATATTAAAAAAAATGGCAGGGACAGCAGCAGTCAAATACTTTGTGGGGATTGATAATAATGGCATTGATTGTTTGGTCAGTGCGGGTGCACTATTGTAATTATTCCTTTGAGAATAGTGCCTTGAGTGTTGTCATGCAACTGTGATTGGCAGTTGCGACTTTTTTTTGTTATAGCTTTATTCGTTAAATTAAAAAACTGCAAAATGTTGTACATGATGTGCTTCAATGACATTTCGATAAGTGAAAATCGACGACCGCACACTCCAGCACATCTGTTAACAATGTACTTCACGTGCGTATATAACGAGCAGCAAATAAGTTATTTCCATTGCGAGTACAGCTACAGATGAAGTTACTTTATTGCTTCGGTGTGCTTCTTATAGCCCTAGTCGGCCTATCACTAGGTAAGTGTGTTGGTGTAATAGCGAGCAAAATTATCTGGACGACGGTCCATCTCAGATGACTGGTCCTAACACAGACATCTTCATCAAGCGATCAGTTGTCCGGATCATTTTGCTCGATGCAATACTGGGCTGCACAGTATAATGAGTGTGTAACTCTCTAATTGAATCCAGGCCAGACTAAGTGCCCTTCTAAGTACAGGAAGGTCGGAAACAAATGCTACTCTTTTGCCGAAATGCCAAATTCGAACTTCACCAGCGCAATTGACGTTTGCAAAAATCTGAATGGAACGTTGGCCATGATCAAAAGCAAAGAGGAAGACGATGCCCTTCGCAATTATCTGCCACACTGTAAGTACAGCAACAATTACTGCAAAAATAGCTTAATATTAATTATTACCCTGTGGGTCTGATGCAGATTTCCCTTGGGACCACTGGATCGGAGGCTACCTTTCTACAAGTTCTGGCACCTGGACGTGGCAACCAACCAACGAGGAAATCATCTACACTGGATGGGGTCCAGGAGAACCTGATAACGGAGGAGGCGGCGCACCTGAAAATTGCCTGACAATCACACTGAAGAGTTACACTTCGGAGGAAGATCGCTTCGACATATGGTGGGACGACCGCTCTTGCAACAGACTGTACGGCGTCATCTGCCAAACAGCACCTCTGTAGTGTAAAAACACATGAATTGAGCTAAAATAAAATGCAACTTGTGAAAATGACTGTACACCCAAAATATTGTCTCCAGAGATGGTCCACGAGGCGCGAAGATGGCCATGTCACTTGATGTATGGTTGAAGCACGGTAAACACGAGGCCAAAGCCCTTTTTTCGGCCACCAAGTGAGTGGTCAGCCGAGCATGACCACCCCCATGCTTGTAATACTGAGACAGCATCTGTCATCTCAGCACGGTATATTGTCTCTTCCGGCCTGGGGGGGATGCTGCTGTGGATGGGTCCAGGCTACGGGTTTGGCCATGCGCAAGTTTTGACGGAGCTTGAGCAAAAGGTCACGGACCTTTATGCTTCGTGTTTCTTCATTTTTTATATATATAGTTGACATTAGGTAGCGGTACTTGCTGGTACACAAAAACTGGATTGACCTTGTGTGTTTGTCGTTTGAGTATTTTTTGATCCGGTCGGTATACTGATTATATGACGTTTGATCGCCACGTGCATGACGCATGTGTTACGTACGTATCTGACCGGAAAATTGCAGACACTACGGATAACGTGTGACTGCAATGACGTTATGCACCGCTGGACGCCAATATTTTAATTCTGATGCAAAATGGTAATTACATAACAATACATAAATTATAAATATTAATCTTAAAGAATTAAATACAATCTTGGCAGATGCACAAAATGTATAATTCGTTGATAATTTTCAGTCACAGGATAAGTTACAGCGAGAGAGATTCACAAATGCACGCCCTGCCATCTTCATATAACAAACGTGTATATAATTAATACACTCATGCACATAAAACTACCAGACATTATTCTCATTTCTTGAAACTTTATTGTCAGCAGATGCGTACGTTAAATGACACGGCCTCAATTTCTGCGTCGCGGATAGTGCGTAGGTACAAAGGGCGATTGTTGGAAGAAGGAAGGATGGATATTCCTTTTATTTCCACGACGTTAGTAGGTCGAGGAAAGAATATGTATGTATTATTCTGTATGTTACGTCGCAAGGTATACAGATAGCACCAAAGGGGGCATATATACTTGACCCCATCTATGAGTGACAACACTGTAATATATGTCCTTGAAATGCACTTTCATATTATGGGGGCATGCTCACACCTTGAGACTATTTTTTATATTATTACTACAACGGTGCGCAAAACCTGATTACATACGATAAGATATGGGCAAGATGTAACTGAACACGACTTCGCACTTTTGTCTGATGCATTTCGACAGAATGCAGTGTAACAAATGTTCACAGTATGACTGCAAATACATATGTCACCCAATTTTTACAGCATTTTAACAGCCCATTGTTCACCAAATTGGCTGCATATTTTCAAATTAATTCATATCATCAGGATTGTTGATCCCAAGTAAACCTGACTTCATTCTTTGAATGATTCTGTAATATTGGGGTTACAACTGGCAGAGAAGGGTGGGCATTGGTGAGTCAGCAGTGCGGAACAATATGCATCAAGGCGTCCATGCAACGCAGCTGGAAAGTGCCCAGTCGCACACAAGCCTCGGGTGGAACCACAGGTGTACTCTCTCCCGTTGCATTGCCCATTTTTTTGTGTGTGTGGATATTGTTGTTACCACCCACTCGGCAGATGTGAAGTGTTTCCCCCCCACCTCTTTTTGCACTCCCCCATCGTCCTATACCCTCCCCTCTTATCATCAGGAGTCGCAATGATAGCAGGATAGGACTTTGCTCTGTTCTTTTCGGTGGTTGGACATTGTCTGCGTCGCAGGTGTAATTATGCCTCTGTTTGGACGGAAGAACCAGAGAAAACCTGAGGAGGAAAATGGTGTGGACAATGGGAACAAGCCTCATTACAACCCACAGCAGCAGCAGCAGCAGCAGCATAATGGTACCCGGAGTTACCCGGAACCCCCGCCCTACCCAGGTGAACCTCTTCCGGTGCAGAGACCCAAGCTGGTCTTCCATTGCCAGCAAGCCCAGGGGAGTCCAACTGGACTTATATCCGGATTCACAAACGTCAAGGAGCTTTACATGAAGATTGCAGAGTGCTATGAGTTCGGGCTGGATCAAGTGAGTTGTATAAATTTAAAGAAAAACACTGAGTGAATTGAGTTAAAAATACCCAAAAGTCGAAATAGCCTGACGCAATGTAACCAGGTAACACAAGGTTGATAACCACGACGGAATTTATTTGCACTGGTGTGGATATGATAATTAGTACACTCATGTTCAAGGTGGGGAAACACTGTACCAAGTATGACCCTCAGTAACCTCCGGAGATATAATGTGTCATATCCCATCTGTGTGCCTATTGTTCAACTTCCCGAAAATATATACAGCATACTACATGATGATGCCACCAGTTCAATGATATTATGCAGCAGGTATCAAGGAAGAAAAATAATTATATTGGAAATAATGTGTGGCAATATTGATTTTTAGTGACTTGTGCACTGTGTACTTACACAGCACTTAAAACCACCTTTTATGACGTACTGTTCCGGTTCAGCTCTGACGTTTCAATGGCTGAACCTGTGATGGCGAAAATTGCGCCAAGGAAGATTTTAGCAACAATCGACTCTTTTATTTCGAATCTCTCAGGTTTCTTTTATAAAGGAAAAAAAGGGCGCACTTGGTGGGATAGCTGCAATTTGCACATCCAGTTAGCAACCTTGCCTCTTTTTTTTATTATCCCAGGGTCCGGAAGGGTGGCTGCTGCTGGGGATTTGAGGGACCGTAAACCCGGAAATTTCGTCTCGCTTCAACCATGTAATTTTTGTTCCCTTACACTACACTGCACCTATTTTTGTTGCTCACTATATACTTTTGAAGCAAGGTGTACCTCACATTCATGACTCGGAATATTTTACTGATACCACAGGCTTTTTGCGTCAGAGTTTTTCTTCAACGTCACGTCTTGCAGGATGCTCCAGAAACGTGATATGATTTTTTTTAAACATGTAGTTTGCTGGGATTCAAGGAATTAGAGCAAGGCCTATAAATTTTTTAGGTAACTTGTTGTGAAATATTATATACCGCAACGGAATTTCGGGTTAGTGCAAAGGGTTGAAAGTGATTTCATGACATTGTTATGTCATAGTTTGTGGTATAGTTTGGCTCACACACTACCTCGTTATTTTTATAGACATATTATTAGAAGCCCCCCCCCNCCCCCCCCCGAAATATTTTAAACGATGTAGAAGGTTAACATCCTCAATTTGGCGAACAATTTGAGAGGAAAGTCTGGCCGAAGTCATTGTTGGAAAACACAAAAGCAGGTATAAGAGGAGGGGTGAAACTACACCGCCGTTTGTTAGGGAGACAAAAACGCACGGATGCAACCCAAATCCACAGGAGGAAACACGCTGGGATGGACAACACTATACAAGTGACGTTGTCCTTGATCCGAATGAAAAGCATCCACCCCTCGGTACAGGTTAACAGCAAAAAATATGACTCACACATAGAGACCTATACCATCATGATAGGGTTTGTGAATTTTCCACGGGTCAATAAGAGGTCATGAAATTATCCGTTGGAGCGTGTCGTACCGGGTTCAAGGTGAATATCGGCGACATTCACAGCCGGGGCGATAATTTCTGAGGCCTTCATAAATTCTGTAAAATTAATTACTCGTTAATAGTATTGTCGTATGTATGCGGATGGAATTGAAAAAATATATTTTTGTTACATGAAACACAAAAGTCACGGGCTCTTGAATTCCTCCGGTTCTTCTTGGCCGCCACTGCAGAACACAGTGAAAGTCTTTCCAGTTTTAGAAGCATTTTTGATTCCTTCTTCAGTCGCAATTAGCAATTAGCATCACGCATTTTGAGGTATAAAGAGACATACGTAATAAATGGGCATGCTCAAGGTGGCAGTTAATTAGAATAATGTTTGAAAATAACACTCACACTTTTGGATTAAAAAATTCTCAGATAATTCACCACTACAAAGTATGTACAGTGTCTAATGTTATCTGGTGTAAAACAATACTAAATTTGATATGATAATAATTTTTTTGCGAGTTTCATTTGAAGAACAGATCATGCTAAGACCAGTTGTATTAATACAAATTTAGGAAGCTTTTCAATAATTTTTATACGTAATCAGAGATTTTTCCATCCCAATATTTTGACTTCATACAACTGGGCGTGAATTAGGATAAGAACTGGTTTTTAAGGTTCAGCAATTGAGCGAAACCCACTCAACTTGAGCTGAAAACCATCAAATAGAGAGTTAAGGATTCGGCATGTCACGACACAGGTGAAGACATGGGAATGAGTCACATTGCACATGACAAGAACGGGAAGTGTCGTAACAAGCTGTAATCCAAGTTGGGGGGTGTAAGCACACAAGAGTAAGTAGGGCACGTAAATGAAAGCAAAACATTTTTTGGAACTGTTCGCACCCAAAAAGAATATTAGAAAGTTTTTTATTTTGCGGACGACTGCAGCAATATATTTTTGGGGAAGGAAACTTGTTGGTGAGAGGTGTCAAAAGTAGGTCGAAAATGGTCATCTATCCTTCCCTCCACGGGATGGCAACATATTTGATCCAACAATGGTTTTCTCCTCCTTTCAGATACTGTTCTGCACTTTGAACACCCACAAAGTTGACATGAATCGACTTCTTGGAGGGCAAATAGGACTGGACGACTTCATATTCGTGCACAGAAAAGGTGGGTTGGGTTCACACGGGCATATCCAAGCATGTCGTTCGGTCGTTGTCGTTGGGATCCACCAATCAGAGTGACCCAACATGTGACGCCAGTGAAGAAGGCGTGGTCTCATGACGTCAAGATGGCGATCAATATGACGTCATCGAAGATGTCGTGCTCTCGTATGACGTCAGTGAAGGCGTGGCCTCATGACGTCATTCAATATTGCGATAGGCCACGCTGATTGGTGGACTCCAACGACAACGACCAACGACCAACGACATGCCCCTATGAACCTTATTGTTTGACCACACAAATTCAAGGGCAAGCCAAGGAGATCGAGATCACGAAGACGGAGGACGCGTTGGGGTTGACCATAACGGACAACGGCAACGGCTACGCGTTCATCAAACGGATCAAAGAGGACAGTGTCGTGGACCACATTTCGTACATACAAGTGGGAGACCACATTGAGAAGATAGACAAGGTCAGTCTGGTGGGTTGCCGGCATTTCGAGGTC
>JYFJ02005428.1:17500-25229 GCA_000934665.2 Catajapyx aquilonaris
ACCTAGCCAACTGGATGATTCCGGTAAGTGTTGTAATCAAACTATTGAGTGTGCATGTTGCAATTAATAAATCTTTCCAGGGCAAGCTCGTGAAGGGCATGGGAGGTGCCATGGATCTGGTTTCTTCATCCGGTACTGGAACAAAGGTGGTTGTGACGATGGAGCACAATGCGAAGGATGGTTCCAAGAAGATAGTGGAGCAGTGCAACCTACCCCTCACAGGGAAAGGTTGCGTTAACATGATTATCACCGATAAGGTCGGTTTCAGGTCTTGCGCTAGTGTATGAGTGATTACAAGCAAATCATTCGTTTTAGGCTGTGTTTGATGTGGACAAGGAGCGAGGACTAATTCTGAAGGAGGTGGCGGAAGGAATCACTGTCGAGGAAGTTGTGAACTGCACTGGATGTGAATTTGAAGTTGATCCTGACGTCAAGACAATGGGTCAAGCTTAAATTTTAATTGCTCGACTATAAGTAATATTTTTATTGCAAATTAGCTCTCTGCCCAATTTTCCATCTGTAGTATTACAGGCCAGAAATTATATTTTTATGATATTTTACAACCTAATTAAAAAATGAATTATTTGTATAAATACTTGCCAAATCATTATGTTGAATTCATGATACACAAGCATGGTTAATAAATAAAAACACTGTTATTATACTGCTGAGCTCTACTTATGCACACAACTGACCAGCCTTTCAAGGAATCCGAAGTACGCGTACTTAACATCGAAGGTCATGTCATACCAATAGTTCACAGCAATACACTCGTCAGACTGGCGCACATGGTGAAACCACATGGACGGCAAGTACAGCATGTCTCCTGCCGACACTCTGCATTCAATCCTCGTTGCGTTCGAATACCCAGGATGAGCATCCAGGTCGGGTTTGAGTGGGTCTATTGATATCCATGGCACTGGGTCACCATCTGCTTCCACGAGGTCAAACTGACCTGAACTAGTCTCTTTGAAGGTGGCAGGCGGCAAGGTGCGATACGGTATCCACGGGAGGTCACAGGGCGGATGCAGGATAAAGTCCTTGTGGCCTTGGATCACACAGTATAAATTCTCGTAGTGATCCTTGTGCACTGGGAGAAATTGTACATCAAATTAATGAACAGTTACAAAATCGAATGCTAGTTGGCTTATAAAATAATCAGGACATATAATTGTTTTACTAGAAGTGACGGAACGTGAGTCGCCAATCCACAAGTTGGCAGCGTCCGGTTTCTTCCCGAGGGCTTCGGATGCCCACTTAATATCTGTCGGAACGTCAACAAACAGCTTTGAGAATTCTCCATGTAGGTTGGAGTTCTGCTTCTGGACGTAGAACACACCTGGATGCTCCCCAGGATGCTCCAGGACATCCACGAATTCAGCAAAAGGCATGTTCCGCTCCTCCGGCATCACAAACCGATCCTTATGGATAGCATCCGCATAACCATTAGGCGTAACCGCCACCGTCACCAACTTCGTACCCAACAAGTCTCTAAAAAGGCATTGACGCAATTAGCCTGTACATAACTACAGTACCCCCAGAGCGTACCTAAGATACTTGAAGCTCCATTCGTCAACCGCAGGCCAGTGATCCGCCGCACCTCTGATCACCACTGGCCTGTTCTGCGCCACCCAATCCCGCATAAACTGGACAGGTGTCGGCTCCTCGAACAGCAACGGTACCTGCTTATGCAACGATAGCTCTGGAAAAACATATTACACATTACAACACCAAGACGTACCGGTACGACACTGTGCAATAAGACTGTACAACATTATTATCTTACATGCATGCCTACGGGAAAGTTTGTCTGTTTGTTAACGAATTATCTTACATAATATATGCATAAGGTAAAGTCTGTCTGTTTGTTTGTCCATGGCAACAGGCCGTGTGAAGAACAAGCTCTGCTGCTAGTCAGTACTTGCCTCTGACTTCGTTGGACAAGAACTGGAATGCGTCCAGGACATCCCTGGACATGTGTCGTCGTTCCATTCAGGACAAACAAACAACGAAACAAACGTGGTCCAAGTCGATACTGTCGCAACTACCTGTACTTTCATAACATATCCGATAGTGGCCGATAGTATCGATTGGCGGGAGTTTGAATGATATATATTTTTATTATTGCGAAAAATCCTTTATTGCAGAGAGTGACGTACACGATTGTAATTTAGCGTGCGATTTTTTTTTGTTGTAAAAAATGGTGATCGTTTTTGGGCTGTTTGTTCCTCATCCTGCCATTCATGATCTGAATAAATAGGATGCACGGGTGTTCATCATTACGCTGCTGTACGTCCTCCCGTTGTCTGGACCACATTTTTGGCTCTCCCTAAGCATGGTCCAGACTTCTTCAGTCAAAACCTCGCTCTCCAGGTACATTTCCTTCAGCTTCTTCAGCGGCTTCAGGTCCACTAATGACATCATAATCATCTCCGGCAGATACTCGCAACCTTGGATACTCAGACTCTCCAGGTCCATGCACGACGACAGGAGGAACTTGAGGTGCTGGGACTTCAACTCGATGCACTTGATGAGACGCATTTGTCGGAGTTTCGGAAGCGCAGGTATGTCCAGGTTATCATCCTGAATCATTGGATCAAACGGAGCGTATGCGCAATTGGTCATTCTCAGTTGGACCAGATTTGGAAACACCCAGCATATGGCATGTATGTCGATGTCTTCGCAGTTTGTCACCGTTAGTGTCGCCAACTGAGTGAAGTGCTCATGCAACTCACGGTTCAGTGCGGATGTGAATTCAGGACAGTCATCTACTTCCAGAGTGTTCAGACGTGGCAAGGTGATGTCAATCAGTTCAGCGATTCGTTCAGATGCGGCTCCAGCAATCGAGAGGCACTTGAGGTGATGCAGACGGTTGATCGGTTGCAGACTTGTGTCGACCGACTGGTTCATTCTGAGGACAGTTAATTTAGGGAATATTTCCACCAGGATGACCAGGAGTGTTGAGTCCATCAGGATCCTGTGGATGTCCTTGATGTTGAAAGACTTGGTGCAGTTTAGTATCAGCTTGTCTATAGTTCTGCCTCCTTTGTCCGAGGTGAGCTTCAGAGATCCCAGTTTAGGAAGTGCATCCATAATGCTGATCAACACGACATTGGACATCTTGCAGTAGTGAAGATGAAGGGTTTGTAGGATCCTGCAGTTCTTCAGTGTCTTCAGATGCTTGAGTGAGAATGTGCTTGGGCATCCTGTCAGATGAAGTTCTTCCAGCAGTGGGCAGTGTTTGGCCAGCTTGAGCAGTAGCGTTGGAGTGCAGCTGAGTTTCACGTTCACATGCTTGAGATAATGCAGATTGGAAATATGTTCCTGGAATCTCTCTCCAGCTAGTTTCAGGTCTTCGCGAGGGTCTTCCTCTCCCTTTGGTGGTATACCAATCTTGAAGACCTCCAAGTACGGCATGACATCCAAATGGAGCATCACTTGACTCCAGACGTGAGGGCAAATATGAGTGTTCATCAAGTCAAGTTCGGTGCAGTAAAAGTGAAACACATTTCGAAGGCTGACCCAATCTTTCCAGTCGTGCTCCACAATGATCCTCATGTACTTGTTGGCCATTCGAAATGGAAGTCTCCTGATGACCCATTTCAACACTGGAGATTGTTGCTGCCGCAGCAGCCTCTCAGAGGATTTGATCACCAATTCGGCAAATGAGGCCAGGCATGTTTCTTTCAAAGACGGTGGCATCTCCTTCATTCCGAGAACCACGCTGCCTGGAATAACACAACAAAAATCATTTCAGGTGACGATGATTGATTAATATGTGAATAATTTTTATTTCCTTTAAATCAAACTACCTTACAGGAACAATGATTGATAAATACAACTACAACAAGAAGTGTGAGGATTATTCTGCGTTCCATGCAGTGTTGATATAGCTTCGTTCCATGAGCTACATCATATATCTATACGTGTATGAACCACTATAGTAGAGCTAATATTGAAATTATTGTTACATGCCCGCAGTGCTTTGAATTATCAAAAAAAAAATTGATCCCTCACCTGGCTTACGCGCCATCGCCACGTCTCTTCTCGTGAGAATTTAGTAACTTGCTTTCATGCAACAAAGGGGCAGACATATACGCAATAACCATATCTTAGCAACGTGCACGACGAAAAAAAGGATCGAGTAAAAATAAATAGGCATAACATAATAATAAAATTATTATGGAAGCGATATTGTCTATCTTAATTATTGCAAACATTGTTCACATGACGCTTATACAGAAAATGTTTTGATAACAATGTGGTCACCAACGGATGTGGCGACTCCAGGAGGAAAACCGAAGGACTTGGTATCAAGTGCTATTTTCAATTAGTAGGCTACAGGATGTGTCTTGCAATAATAATGCTCGATAAAGATAAAGAGAATAACAGGCTCTAGCAAAGCGTGTGTTGCATAATGTTCTGGTCTGTGTATACAGTATGAAAATGAACAGTACTAGTTGAGATATGGAGTTTTCGACATGGGCTATCCTCCTCTCGTGCTGTTGGGGCTGGAATAATCGTGTTGTCGCTCAGTATTGGGGTGACAGCATGTTCTCATCCGACGATTCAACTACTGGAGGCAAGGTCAGCAACGTAGAGGGCAACCCTGCAGCAGAATGCAGCGAGGCCATCTCAGAATCAGTGATCAATTCTGTCGTCAATAACGTTGTGCAGTCTCATGTCCCAACAGTGATTAGAGCCTTCGAAGACCGTCTGATACATGCCAGTGAGTATATTATTTTGTGACAAACACTGACCATGAGATGTCAGGTTATTGTCGTACATTACAGCACAAAAAATCCAAGAAAGTTGTGAAGAATCAGCGAATAAGTTGAGGAGTGACTTAGGCTTGTTGATGCCTGATCGCACTTCGGGCAGTCGAACGGACAAAATAAACGAATTGTTGACGGTACGATTGTTTCACATTGATTTGAGCAAACGAAACTAATATTTCTACACTATTTACAGGATATTATTAGCATGATAAGGACATTGGAGGACAACATGACCAACAAGCCTGCTCCTTGTGGAAGTGACTCTGTTTCGAGCCAGATAACAAGTTTGGATGCCAAATTAAACCAAGTGTTGAGGAGTCAAAACAGTGTGGAACAAAATCTGCCACAAAATATTGAACAAATAGTTTCTAAAAAGATTGACGACGGAAATGACGTGGCGTCTCTTCAAATAGCAAGTTTGGAAGGACAGTTAACTACAGTGCTGACAAGCCAAATTCAAAGAGTGGAACAGAACTTGCCACAAAAAATCGAGGACAGGATTGCGAACAAGACGTCTGATGCTCAGTCAGCCATTATCAGGTATAGGCATAATGTTCAAATTAATAGTGAACGTGAGACATGCAAACACAAATTTTCAGCACCGTAACAAGCTGCTGCAAAGAGAGCCAAGAGCAAACATTGCGAGTACTTGCATCTGTCGAGACCAACCTGGAAGGTATCCAGGTAAAGTCCACACAATATTATTGTTTGTTACAAAAATTAGTCAGTATGGTCATCTTTGGCATATAGGGCGCCGAGAGGAGAATCACTGCTGAGGTTAAAACAGTGGTGGATGCAGTTCAGTCATCAGGAAGTCAGCTCGACACTGCAACAATTGTTGCTCAAGTAGATCGAATTTTGGACCAATGCATACGAAACAATCCTCTCATCCCAACGACAATCACGCGTGAGTACTCTGCATTATGATTACATAGCAAATGTTACACGTTCCAATTTATTTTGTGATTCAGCGACCTCGCCACCAGAGCCAGCAACACGAAAGCCAGTGACACCAAAGCCAGCGACACCAAAGCCAGCGACACCAAAACCAGCGACACCAAAGCCAGCGACACCAGAGCCGAAATGTAAACAACCTTTCATCACTCTTGGACAAGGATGCTACCATTTCTCAGGAGAGCAAAGACCATGGATGAATTGGGATCAGGGTAATGCCTACTGCAGAGGACTTGGATCACATCTAGTCACCATCGATAATGCGCAGGAAGGGGCTGTCATTAAGCAGTACCTTGTCTCTAGTAAGTTGTTGCCAAAGGAGAACTTTAATCGTAGTTGCTGGCTATTGAAATGTAGGGGAAATTAATTTCAGGCAAAGTGCAGAAGCGTAATATGATAGGAGCAAGTGACCTGGGTCAGAGAGGAGTCTGGGTCTGGCAGTCCACCTCAAGACGTATCGGATGGTCAGACTGGGCACCTGGAGAACCCAACAACGCAGGTGGAAACGAACACTGCGTGGACATGGAAGTCAGCACAGGTTTCCGTTGGAACGACGTCCAGTGCAATTATTGGTTTCCTGTCATCTGTGAAATCGACTTGTAATAGTGTCCTTCATGCCACATGTCATACTGAAATATTGTACAAGAGATGACTGTCGTTACTAAATTTTCCTGCACCTTCTGAACAAGCACCACATCCTCTTTGTACAACTTTTCCTAAAAAATAAACAGATGTGTACCTATACAACAACATAACATGTTCCCATTACTTGACCCAATAGTTGGACTAACCTGTCACTCTGAATAGGCGAATAACAATGGGCATCATATTATTCGATCAATAGTTGTGCAGTAATTTTAGTCTGGAGAAAAATATGGTTGGGAGGTTGCCAAGTACAGAGGAGCTTGCTGTACATCTAGTGCCATTATTTTTCATTAGAACAGGACATGCTGATTAACATATGCTGACATACTTCCTGGTATAATCGCCGATAGAGCGAAGGAAGCAGATTAATAAGCAAGCTCACTCCCAAACGTTTGTCTGTCCAAGGAAGAGAAGCAATCAGTTGAGATATGGACTTTTCGTTGTCGATCCTCATTCTGTGCTGTTTCTGCGTGAATAACCACGTGTTAGCTCAACATTGGGACACTTTCGATGGAGGCCAGGCAGGGACCAAAAGGGACAGCAAACGAACGGGTGCCAAGGAGATGAACCTGGAACCATCAGTCATCAAATTAGTCGTCTCCTCCGTTAGGGAATCCCTAGACCCAATATCGCTTCAGATACAAAGTTTGGACGAGAGGTTGCAATATGTGGAGCAGAACCTGCTGGAAAAATTTGAGAAAGTCGTCTTGAAAAAGGTTCTGGACGCCACTTCATCCACCCTCAGGTTTGCCAAGCAGATCATATTATTTTATATTTAAAAGGGTAGCTCCACCCAAAAACAAGAAGAATACCTCTAATTTCAGTTGCTGCAAAGAGGGCCAAGCAGCCACTTCGCAAGTACTTGAATCTGTCAAAGGAAACCATAAAGTTATTCAGGTCAAAAAAAAAATACGTGTACAATATCCAGAACATTATGACTTCTTGGTAATAATGAAAAATATTTTTTTGCTGCAGGATGCCGAGAAAAGAATCAAAGCCGAGGTTCAAAGTGTTTCAGATGCTGTGAAGTCACTGGTTAATGAATCGCAAATTGCAGCAACTGGTGAACAAGTGGACCGCATTTTGGAGCAATGCATCAGGGAAGATACAATTGTTGCAAGTTCAATACAGAGTGAGTGCCTCTTTTGAGTCTAAAGTCTCATTCTCATCACCAATGATATCTCTGCAGTAGACCTATGAGGTTTTTATTTCTTTCACGGCAAAAATGACTTTTGTTAGATTGTGTTGCTACGTTGAAGGGGTGTTCAGTGGGTGATTTCAATGGGCTAACAGGTTTCTGGTCTGGTGTAGATGAAAGGGAGAGGGCTTGTGCAGGTGTGGGTATACTTATT
>JYFJ02005429.1:0-25006 GCA_000934665.2 Catajapyx aquilonaris
TGTCTCACAGCAAATATTAACCAATAAGCCACTTATTCAGTATTCGCTTGTTTAGCTTTCCAAAATGAAGGTCTTTGGTATAGGCCATTGTAAGTGGCATAACATTTTATACAGTAGTTTTAAACATTGCCAAAAAAAAACAATACGCAAACCTGAAATGTCTGCGTTCAAGAAATGCACTGTTTAGTCTACTCCTTGCATCCAGACAAAGCCTTTGGAGAACACTGCTGCAAACGAAACCCAACTAACCGAAATACCAGCTAAGTAGTATCTGCAAATGACGCTTACACCTGACGGCGCAAAATAAGGATCTGTGGTTCCATGTTGACAACCGTCTCCCAGCATGCTAAGGACGTATAGAGAGACACGGAGCATGCCTCCAGGGCTTTTCCTCTCCGAGTTTCGTAATATTCGAATTTACTAAGCTCATTACATTACAAAGCGATGACAATCAGTTCGACAAGAACGTAATTAGCGCGTCTCATGTGGATGGAAATTAAAGTCGATAATCGCTACGTATAAAGACTCAAAATAATTGTAAAAAAGTGAATTGCGATTTGTAGAATTTCAATCACACCGACACAAAAGGAGTCATAATTTGATACTAAACGGTTGAAACTATTTCTTCCTGTACATCAGTACCAAAGTAATATTTCAATTTATAATACTCACAGTGAGTGCTAATTAATATATCAGGCCGCTGCAGGATATGAGAAGTTCACACATGCGCAAGACGCCTCTTGGAATGGTTGATTTTCCTAGAAAGATATAATAAACGACATTAATTTATGAACAGGCGTAAAACATATTTACAAATGTAAAACAATGCAGAACTAGTGCAATAAATAATCGTGTGTAGTTTTCTGCGCATTTTCAAAGGCGACAAAATGGCAAATGTCATTATAAAAATCCATCAGGTAAGAAACGAGTCACGGAATTGAGTTATTTAAAAAATAAAAGCTACAGCGTCCAATTGTCTTCTTCATCATTTCTGCACGAAATTGTGTCATTGCTCATCCAGGATGCCAACAGGTATTTACAAAAGTTAATTATTCTCAAGTTGCATGGCAACCCAATTACACACACCGGATAATTGTCGTCACTCCGCAGGGTGAAGGACAAACTGCTGCACAACTTTGGAACTACGCCGAAGGTATAAGCTCCAGTTCTTGTTTAAAAACCTATATAATTCCATATTACAATGAAACATTTTTCAACTTGCAGTCCTTGCGTCTCACACAAATTTTGTGGTGAACAATGGAGAAACGCTTTTCGCTAGAAAAAGGGTGCATTTGGACCTTGGTGGCGAATCTCGACCGATGGTGCAAATACAAGCGAAAGACCCCTTTCGCAGACGTGCGTAAGTGAATTTTGCGATTTCAGGCCATTTCTAGGAAATGTCTAAAAATTTAAAATACGTCGTAACCTGATTAGCTAAGTTGATTTCGCAAATCTTTTCAGCTCTGGTGCTAATTGAAACCCTGTTTCAAAAGACCCGAGAGTTAGAAGTGTCATTGAAAACGTACCATCTGAAGTGTCTGATCGTTCCGCACACGCAAGTAATTAGCAATCGAGGACAAGTCTGGGATAAGTCTGTGTCAGTCGCTAACATCTTGAAATTTTCAGCAGCTCAGTGTCAGGTAGCTGATAAAAACACGCTCAGTCTCTTTCCCAGTGTCTAATCGATTCTTTTGATTTATACAGAACTTGAAGGTGCTCGATCTGGTTGGTCTCACAATTCGGGACAAAAGCATCACATCCGCGCTTCCAGATTTCCATAACCTGGAGACTCTGTGGCTCACAAATTCTGTAAATATCACTGATCACATCCTGTCTGTTGTTGGAGATCACATGCATAACATCAGGTATAATCAGATTAGCTTAATATTTTTTTGAATCGACTATTAATATTCAACTCTTGCAGATCATTGAACCTGGATGGATGCCAAAAGATATCTGATGATGGAGTGTCCAACTTGTGCCTCGGAGAAGACAAGAAAGGGCATCACAGGTGCCCAAAACTAGAAGACTTGCGTCTGAGCGGCACCAGAGTGACCCACGCAGGAATTCAGAGGATTCTTCGTCACTATCCAAACCTTAAAAACTTGCAGCATCCCCTCACAGCTCTGGCAGTTGGACGTCTTCTCATCCCCAGAACAGCTCCAAGATACCACTTGCAGCACATTAGACTCCCCATCGCCGATCCAGCCAAGGAGGACAACCTGGTTCGATGCCTGGAACTGACTCCGACCACATCCAGCTTGTGCATCGCATTCTACTGCAACATGGCGGAAAATCTGAGGGAACGACTGCTGAGAATGACGAACATCACTTCGCTGGAGTTCACACAACACGACTCTTTCCGTAGCGACGACGTGTTCAGAAGCGACGTGTTGCCTCTGCTGATTGCACATGGGGACAGGATGAAATCGCTGGCTTTTTCAAACCTGAAGTCGATCAACATTGACGCCATCGGACAGCTGTGCAAAAACCTGACGACACTGAAAATCCATAGTGCAGTGAACTTCTACGCTCCAGTCGACATAAGCCACGATTCAAACGTCTCTTTTTCCAAACTGGTCGAGATGTCCATTCGGTGTCAGAATGCTGACATCACTGCCAAGAGCATGAAATCCATGCTGTCATCACATGACATGAAGAAGCTCACGTTCGACGGCGTGGGTGCCCTTTGTGACGCCATCTTGATAGAAGTTTCCAGGCGAATACCGGAGCCCAAGTGGGAATACTTGCACATCACTCACTGCAACAATGTATCGCTTCCTCCGATCATCAGGCTCATGTCTCCAAGTGCCCATAACATAAGTTTGCTGTGGGAGTCCTGCGATCTCATAGGCACACCTCTACAACACGAGGTGGTCGCAATGATTAAAGAAGCACACCCTTGGAGGCTGACGTTAGTGCGATCTGTCTAAGCCAATCCAACAGTGATTTACGTTTTACAACTAGTCTACATCAGGAAAAGTGGGTTTAGGTGGAGTTTTACAAAGCTACCTGAAACCGCTATTCATTTGATGTATGCAGTGTACAGCACTAATCATGTTTACCTATGTTCATACTTTACAACAGCATTTATGCGAATAAAGTATATCCAAAAACATGGAAAGGGTTCAGTGTTGTCATTAGTAGTTGTACTGTACAGGAACTTCAGTTTTTAAAAATCTGACATTTTCTAGCCAACAATAAATTATTGCATCTAAAACTGTCCTCGTATCAAAAACAATTGCAGGCATCAACAATTATTAAAGCCACAAATGTCAAACAGCGGTTTACCAAGCAACGAACTCTCTGTGATTAGAAGACTCTTTATTGCAGAAAAGCTACAAAAAGTTGCTAAAATTTTAATTTTTATCTTGAAGATTTCGGCATAAAATGATGGATCCCACAATGTGGTAATACATTATTTTCTCTCAAGTACTCGAACAGTTTTAAAAATGCGTGGTAAATCTCGCACTAATAATAATGTAATATGGAATAATGTGTTTTTTTTGTAGGTAGTCTCAATTTTGGAGGACTGTCATTTTTGCTACTCATCGTCATATATTTTAGGTTCCTCTCACAGATTATGTGAAATTTCAGGAAACCAGTGAGAAAAGAGGCTCAATTTACGACCCTAGAATTCCTGTGCCTGGAAGTTATTGGCATGAATATAGACGCGTTGTGCTCCCAATGCAATGAAAAAACCAACCCATTTCGAAATATGCGTGAGTACTGTATTTAGCATAATAATAAAAAATTCACTGATAAGTTTAAATTATGCAACATGCGAGATTGCTAGTCGTGCAATGATGACCACAATTTTCCTTCATTAAGTCAAAATCCTAACAATACCAAAGCAATTACCATATGTCAGCCTGACTTGTATACTTTTTCCTCAGCCGCAGCACTTCTTTCAAAAATAAACGCTTGGATTAAAATATACCGGACGCCAATTACAAAGCACCACTTAAATATGCTGCTTGTGCCGCATACCACTACATTTCTCTCTAACGGTTACACGTGGAAAGAGAACATCTCTATGCGACAGGTTCTGATGTCCTCAATAGCAAATTGTCATGTAAGTATACAGTCCTGCAGTTGGGGGTATCTAATTGTTCGATAGTATATGTTCAAGTCTTTAAAAAACCATCTTAACCATTTCATGCAGTACCTGACAAAATTAGAGCTGGACGGAATCATTCCGGGAGACAGGACGCTGCAAGCAGTACTGCCATTCTTACGGCGACTGTTGACTCTGCATGTCACGAACTGTGACAATGTCACTGATCGACTTATGATGGTCATAGGCGACTTCTTATGTGAACTAAAGTGAGGTTGATTATGAAACTACGTGCAATTAATATCAATAAGTGTACCTCTAATATAATTATAATTAATTGCTTGAATTTATCCACACACTTACATAATTAAGTAATTATCTTCCTCTGCGCGGTTTTGCCTCTGGAAAATATGCTACCATGTATCGCGTAATATCAAAGGTGCTTCTGAAAACTTTCCCTTCCAGAGACCTGAGCCTGAACGGATGTCACATGATAACCGACAGTGGCATAAGGCGGCTATGTCGAGGAAGAGGCTCCTCCGACCCCAATAAGCGGTGTCCCAAACTGGTCCGAGTCAACCTGGCCAACACGTCCGTGAAGCCCAAGGGTCTGAGGCTGCTCCTGAGGACCCGACCGAACCTGGGACTCCTGATACACGAGGAGTCCGCATACGCCGTGGGCACCATGCTGTACGACGCGGAAGAGGAGCCCATCCGATTCCGCCTGAAGCACCTCCAGCTGACAGTCAACCAGGACGTCTCTCCCGATGTCCTTAGCCAATGCATCAGAGACTGCCCCGACCTGATCAGCTTCAGCGTCGTCATTTCATGCCCCGAGCCCCGACGCATCTTGTCCCCACTGGAGAGCCATCCTGGGTTGCTTCGAATGCAGTTCATCGGAGGCAGACCAGAGGTCCTAAACACTGATCTGTTCTTCAACGGAATAGTCCCGCTGCTGACGGTCCATGGCAAGACACTCCAGGACCTATCCTTAGACACGCTGCCGGCCATACACATCGACACAGTGGGACAGCTCTGTCCGGTACTCAAGATCCTCCGCCTCCACACGGTGCCGATCTTCTACGTTGATCAGTCCCAGCCGTTGGAGGCGTACCGGCCGAAAGCCCAGTTCATGTCCCTGGTCGACCTGTTCGTCAGGTCGTCCGGGTCGGACATCACGTCCGAAACCTGCGCGGCCCTTCTGTCGTCGCCGAACCTGGAGAGGGTGGTTCTTCGGTGCTTGGCCTGCCTGAACGACGAGGTGCTGCGGGAGGTCTTCTCCAAGAACCAGGTGGTCAAATGGGGCGACGTGGAACTTTTAGGGTGCAACGAAGTGTCCATCCAGGCCTTCCTGCCGGTAATGCAGAACTGCACTTCGGTGTCCTTCATCTGCTGCCAGAAGATACATGACATAAGACCTGAAGAAGTGCTGCGATTGGTCCGTAAGGTCAACCCGAAGATAACGTTAGGGAGAAGAAACTGCAGAAGTGTCTAAAGTCTATGCAAGCTTCTAAGCAACATATAAGCTGTTTATAAAAATTGCTCGTGAGTACCAAAAATATCCGCAACAATCACTTCAATAGGTCAGCACATTTCATTGCGTAGTAACATGCAGAGTTTCCATTTGGCATGTGTAGTTTTACAGATCGTTTAAATTTATCGTATGAAGAATCGACTACCAGATCACAGGAATCTGTGAAAATCTTCAGTGAAAAATAAGTTCGTAAAATGCACTGCAGTATTTCACTAAAACTAATATGTGTGGAGTACATCGCCAAAAACCTGGACTTCTGGTGTATGGAAGAAAACAGATACTCCACTCCAAGTCTATTTGAACTGCGTAAGTAACATGAGTTACCACTAACCCGAGCATCTACCACACAAATCCGCTAATTTCAGCATGGTGCCTACTGAAGAGCATTATCAAAGAAATCAAAGATAAAGAAATATGCTTAAGAGAACGTCACCTGGATCGCCTCCTGGTTCCTTATTCTCCGGAGTTATCAAATCGAGGGCACAACTGGCATCACACTATTGACATTTCGTTCATCCTACATTTGGCAGCAATTAGATGTAAGGTCAGTAAAAAAATTATTTGACGTGTTTTTCTGACTTGCACAGAACCGCTATTACATTTCAGTACCTAAGAGTTCTAGATCTGGACTGTATCAGGATCCAAGAAAAAGTGTGGCAACATGTCATTCCGAAATTCGCCAAACTTGAAATTTTGTGGGTCACTAGCTCTAATATCACCGATCGCAATTTGGACGCCGTGGGACGTTACTTGATAAAACTCAGGTAAAGATATAATTACAGAACATCGATGAATGTCGATTGACAATATTACGCAATTTGCCAACAGATTATGCAGAAAAATCATTGTAGCTGATTTTCTTAGACCTCCACCTTCTTAAAACTTTCAGGTCTTTAAACCTGGCAGAGTGTCCTAACATTTCGGACAAGGGCATGTTCAACCTCTGCGTGGGAACCACAAATGATTCAGGCCCTGCGAAACGCTGTCCCACTTTGGAAACACTCTACCTGAAAAACACGAGGGTAGGAATCGACGGATTGCACTGCGTCTTGAAGCACCTGAATCGTCTGCTTCGTTTCCAACACTGCGACGCCGGTTTGGCCGTCGGAACACTGGACCACAACGGACCGACGGAGACGCAACTAACAAACTATCGATTCAGAGAACTGGAGTTTGAAATTGGGCGACTAATGAGGGAGGACATTTTGCAGAAAGTTGTGGCCATGTGTCCCGAACTGACTCATCTGGTGGTCACGATCGACAGTCAAGTGTCGCCATTTTTGCTGTCAGTTCTAGCCAACTTTCAGATGCTTCGAGGACTAAGCATCACCGATCGTGGCGAGTACGTCACATCCGATGCTTTCGAACTAGGCATACTGCCCATACTAACCGCTCGAGGTGACAACATAACCACAGTGAGACTACAAGGGGTACGTTCCATCAACCTACACATCATAGGTCAACTATGCGTTAACTTGAAAACATTGAAGCTCGGTGGCGTTGAGCATTACAGCGTTAGTGTTCAATTACAATCGCATGGCCAGCAAGAGCTATTTCCGGTTCTGACAGACTTGTACGTAGCTTTTGACATCATAAGCTACGATCTGACTGACGCGAGTTACATGTCGCTGTTGGCATCGCCCAGTTTGAGGGACGTGCAGGTACTGAACTCTGAGCGTTTGACAACCGGCTTCCTGATGGGCGTTATCGGACTCAACCCCAATCCTTCGTGGCGCACCCTTGAATTTGTGGCCTGTTGTCACCTGACCATAGAAGCGTTTAAAGAGATTCTCCACCATCAGAACAGCAACCTTAGACTGATTACATTTCAGTTCTGTCCCAATATAACTGAAGGTGACGTATCAGACCTGAACCAAATTATGAAACGAAACGGATTGAAAACCAAAATTAAGCATATCCGCTGGAACTAATGTTTCTTCAGAGTCACTGTCGCACAAAACATGATCAGTAATAAATCACATCAAACTCTCCATGCGTCTATTATTATCCTAATTGCAATAGCTGAAGGGCTCTGGATAAAAACATGTTAACCGCCAGTTATCCCGAGCCCTATTTCTACTTACAGTAAGTAGACCAGGCTACTCATGTTAAATCCATGCTAATTACAATAATAGCAAAGGTGTAACTAAGATGAGCAATTTTTGCAAACCACAAGCACCAACAAAAATCCAGGCTATAATCTCGCTCTAATTCTTAAAGCTTCGATCGCTCTTTAGAGGCTTGCCATAATCCTACATATTCCCATCACACCTTACTTACCACTCAAGGGGTGCTTATATTTTCTCACAAATTTTAATCTACGCTCTAACTTTTGCACACACAAAAAAAAAACTATGGAAGGAGCTTACGAACTAGCGATTTATAAATTTTTTTTTCGCTCCCTTCTCGCTTCTCATGCAAGCACGCTCTTGCCTAATTGGACGATCCAGTTCGCATATTCATTCCCTGAAGCTGCAATAAATTCATTAGAAAAGTTAAGGCAGCTCCATTTCAATTCAGTTTTTTCGCCTTAAAAAAAATGCAAGGGGTCCTGATTTTTCTCACTTGAAAAGTCGTCGAGTTCATCTCAAGCGTTGCGACATTTTTTTTTTCTTCAGATCCCCCCCTCCCCTCCCACCAGTTCTTCTTCTTGGTCGGATTCAGAGGATTCCTTACCCGGATCGAAGTGAAACTTGGCTAGGATTACGGTAGGGTGTGAGATTTTCCGGATGTGCCTTGGTGAAAAGGAGCCAAGGTTGCTAGAGATGGGCTTGGAATCGACATCTTTTTCCGCCAGCTTTAATGGTTGGAGGGATGACGCTTGGGCCTAAAATCCATTTAAGGTCCTGGCGAAAGTGCTGTGCGAATTAATTCCATGGTCTCAGAAAAGGAGAGGAGGGGGAGTTTAAGATGAGACGTTGTTTTAATTGAACATTCAATTTTCATGAGATCTTGCGGGCTCAGCGCCCTGATTGCGGGTTATTGTTGCTGAGTCGCGATTTAGGCTGGATATAGGCTGAATAGCAATAGCTTACAGAGTAAGTGGCTAGGAAATGTCTGAATTAGATATAATTTTGGTTAATAAACGAGCACTTGAACATCTTAAAATGTCATTTGTCATTACCAATATCTGCAACACCTTTTATCATATTAATCTAGTTCTCTCCATGTTCGCGTGGTTTTTCTCGGGGCTCCCACAACTAAAATCCATCACAGCCCATTCATAATGAATATTAATTTATGCATCCAAGGTTGTGCACACAATTAGCCGAGTAAATAGCACAGGAAGATCATTATGAAAAATTATTCGTATGCATGATGAAGTGTCTCTAAACGAACTATTGTGCTTAGTACAAAAGTTTGCTCTTTCATGACTCCTGCAGTTAAATATTTATACGGTGTCGCATCATTTTCTCTGATTACCATAAAACGCTTGTCAACTTACGTCCTTCACCCAAATTGTGCGTCTTTTTAAAAGGTGTGGGGGGGGGGGATTCATTTCCATTCATGTCTCTCCCGCACCTGACTCCAAAAAAGTAGCTATTACACAGTAGTGTCCCACTTTTTCAGCCAAAAGGATGTGAGAGCTCTCTCTCATAACCCTGTGAGAAAACGTCATTCATTCCGACCGTTGTTGACATCAGCATATTACCATCGGGACATGTGAAAATGTCTTTTCGGATGCAAATTTAGCCCTCTTTAAAAATTTGGATTTTAGATTATTATCCTAGCTTCTCGGGAGATTCGTCTTCCGAAATGATTTCGCCTGAGGGGCTGTGGTCATTATGACTTTGTAGACGAATTCATATCTACACTGGGGGAGGGAAAGAGGCGGGTGGGGGTAGGATTGAATTTCTGGGGCCCATTACCGCAGGTTATTAGCGTCAGTACTAATTGCCTCAAAAGTTCTTACAGAAGTGCGAACACTTGACGGCTCCAACTATACGGGCTGCCGAGTGAAATTTTGCCAATTTTTGGGCTTGGTGCTTCCAACTTTATGCAATTTTAATTTAATTATGAAATATTATGTGTACCTACACAAGCGGTTGGCTAATTTGCTGATTCTCGTATTTAATATAAATAATCTAGATACAGATTACATTAGTTTCGTGTATCAGCACCAATCATCTGTCTTGTAACCAAACCCAAACATTCTCTCGGGCGTTACCTTTTCACCAGCTTAATGGGCACAGCCACTAATGACCAAATGATGAGTGGAGGTAATCACACCCTCGCCTTTAATAAATTTAATAGCCCATGGTTTCTGTCCTCCCAGAAAACGTGCTCGCGAAAATTACCTTTCGAAGCAAAAGGATGAAATTGAATTCCACGTTTGTCCTTCACCATTCTGGACGACTTAAAAGCAAAGGGCATTGTGCAGTATCCATATCTGCTGTTGACAACCGACCCTTACGAAACAAGGCTTTGTTCTCTTCCTTTTTTGGTGGGTTTTCTATTGTTGAGAGCACTTTAGTTGCTCGCGGCTTCCAAAAAAGGAATCAAAAACGTTGCTGAAAAATCCTGGGGAATCGAATAAGTCAAGCAAATAAGACTTGCAGAGAGCGAGAGAGAGAGGTAAAAAGGTGAATGGGAGTTGGCATTTATTTGTCCCTGCGCCATCGATTACGTTACGGTGAACCTTTCCTACCCTCCCTACCCATAATGCAAATGAGCTCCCTAATTTTAGGATGAGTGAGCAAACCCTCCCCTTTTATACCCCCTTACTATAGACTTCTGAAACGAGACCGCCAGGTTTTTTTTCATTCGCTTTGAAGCAGACCCTGTCATACCTTACTTTGCTTTTTGGGGAGGAAACGACTTTCCACTAAAGAAAACATGCCCGTAGGGGCACGTGGTTGGCTTATAACAGCTTATTTTCAGGACCTACTCATAATATAGTTAAAAACGAGAACATGCGGATTTTGGGGGGCGGCAAAACTTGCATGAAGGTGTTCTTAAAATAATCCAGAGCTCATCAGTGCAGTGTGAAACCTGTATGTGAGCATGAATTATTAAAGCATGAATTACACAGGGTGGTCTGTAACCCCAGGGTATATAATGGGAAGGGCTATTCCTTGACCCATATTTTTATTTTTGGCGAGGGACGTCTGGTAGTCAATTGCTGATGTCCCCATATTGTAAAGGTCATTTTTTTTCAATAAATCAATATATGTACACATGGCGATTGTGTCATTGTTTTCACTTTGGTTCTGACAATACTAGCTCTTAGAATACCGAGCCAAAGCGATTGGCATATATTGAACTAATAGTTGACAGCATTGGCTTTAAAATTAGTTTCATTCCCCAACTAGTTGCATGATTTACGACACCTATTTTTTTTTTACAAACCCCGCAGTCCGGGCCACAAGCCACCTTCCTGACACCTCACCTTATTTACTACCCGACAACCCTAAAACCACTTACATCCAGTTAGAATCAAATTAAACGTAGCGATCCGCACGTTCCATCCCCCGAAAGGTATGCAACCACACGCTACAAAATATTCGGCACCATTCTGCGGTTTTTTGTGGAGTTAGAAAGACGAGTCGTACAAACTTTGGTACCTTCCCATCTGACCTGATTTACTACCTTTTGGGGTTGAGGGGGAAGTAGTACACTCCCCCCTTCTTCCTAGACCATAACCCACCCCCACCCCCCCCTCCCCTCCTGCACCCATGAAAAAGGGTCACACCCACCCAATCCCAATCGATCGAGTTCAATTCGGAAAGGTGGTCCCAGTGGAAAACTATTCAGAGCTCTCACCACAGGCACGCAAATCTGCTGCTTCGCTTGACCCGCATTTTCCGGGGTGTGCCCCGGGTGTAGTATATTACACAGGGTGAGTCAAAATACTGGCCTAAAAAAGTCTGACATGTCTGATTAAATGTCAAATGCGGCCACCCACATTGCACCTTATCCTGAAACATATACTGCCCTGGTTATCAATATTTCTAACCCTTTAACTTTAAAGAAGAAAAAACAACAAGTACTGCCTCACCCTGTGTCATGCAATGCCTATTATATTAATTAGAGCGGGTCACTGACTCATGCAAACACTTGATCGGAGATCGACATGAAAGGAGGGTTCAAGTACACTCTCGTAGGTGAACACTTGATGCGGTGTGCATCCGCCTTTAAAAGCCGATATGTTTGAAAATGCCCGATAGTTCGTCTGACTATTGATTGGTAGTCTCTGCAACATTATCCTTATTAATAGACGGCGGATGTTGGATATTTATATTTTGAAAATTTAATAAATAGGAAGAAAGGAAAATGGTGTTATTTTTCCCGTTTTAGAGGCAAATTCGATATAAAAAAGAGAACCGACACCTGATTCATAAATAATTTGGGGCACTTCAGTTCAACAAACTTTCATTTGCATATTTTATCATACACTCAGCCTGCCGGCTAAAATAAAGTACAAAAACTTCCAAAAAACGAAAACTTTTGGCCCCTCAGCATTCTATATCAAGGCACAACGTCACGTCATCTAACTACACAAGTGCTGGTACGGCATTAACGAAGTTCATGACAGAAAAACCTTGCACTCTCAGAGAGTCGTTGTTACATGTACAGCATATTTAAAAATAGGCAGCAAATTATGTAGATATTCACATTTTCTTCTTAGTGTGAATTGGTACAACCATCCCAGAGCCATACGAGCGAATCGAGTGTTTTCAAGACAAAGGAGCGAAGCGAGTGTTTTCTATAGAACAGGCTTAAAATCTGAACTCCAGGCTCCTTTCATATTATTCTTCATCTGACGTGATAATCGTATCAATCTCACGCACAAAAGGTGTTTCCAACAATCAATATCTTCCCCCCAAAATTTCAGCACCCCGAGAGTTCCCCCTGCCAAAAACATCAAAAAAAATATATATATTTTTTCAAATCCATCCCTGAAAAATCCTCCATCCTTTTAACCAACCCCTCGTCATCCATTGTCCCAGACTCGCAATCCCACTGATTAATTCATACACTGGAGACAGCGATAATCTCCGGTAGGGGAAATCCAAACCAGGGGGTGCCTTTATAATACTTGTATCAGCACTCCGGTGTTGTATAATCACCCCTCCGGTACATCCTCCCTCGAATTCCGTCGTGTCTTGGTTGATATTGTCCATGTGTGCCCCCATGTGCTGGGAGCGAACCCAGGGGTGGATGGTGTCCCCCTAGGGTGCCCTAGACTTAACTAGAGTCTATGGGACGGACCGGTAAAATATCACTCTCCCAGCTCGCATTACAGGCCTTGGCTTGTGTTTGGGAGAGAAAGGGAAGTACTGCAGATGCCAGAAATTTTCGTGTGCCAACGTTTTGTGCCCGTTTCGTGTTGCAGATTAAAAAAGGAGGGGGGGACGAAATATGAGAGAGAAAGAAAAAAAATACGTGGAGGCCAAGGTTCGCGGAACTATTGTGTTTGGGCGGTAAGAGGAAGTTCTTGCGACAGAGTTATGCAACGTCTACGCAACTTAAGCTGTTGAAATTGCTGGATGGCATTCCACAGGCAGAGGTCACAAACACGACTGTACTGGGAGGTCTAGTAAGAAACGAAAACAACTGTGTGTTTTGTATCACCCTGTAGGCCTATAGGATTCAGGACCTATTACAAGTCAGCCTGGTGGAATAACCTGTGACTATGTTAAATACACCCCAGCAGGTACAGTATGTATACAAGGGCATGGCTGGACAACTTTTCAGCAGGTTGGCTTACATTCAGTAAGCCTACAGCCTACCTGTTGTGTCCTCATTATTATAGCATGTAAGCTTTTGACCCTATAGAAATTTTCGGCCGGTTAGACATGCCTAGGAAACCCGATTATTCGGTTCCGGTCGCTGCCTCCGTCCTTTCAGGTGTAAATACCATGAACGTATGAGATTATATAGCAGTGATTATTATTAGGCGCCGGACAACAATAAGCTGAACAGTATGCTACGGTGTAACTGCCTAAAATAATACTCTGCATATTGCAACATTTGAGTAAAAAATTTATTTCAAATATATTTTTATGCGAATTTGAATTGCATTCGTACATTCCCACGCTCAATTTTTGTTTGCTCTTGACCATGCAGACAGAATTACGGCATGCCAAAGGTTATATGCAAATTTACGAATCCTGGTCTTACGAGGCATTACTCGTCCTCACTGATGCGCGGCGCAATTACTTTGTCGCGTTCTTTACAGACCTTCCGGCACTAGAGAAATCCCCAGGATATACTTAAATTAGTGCAGCCGTAGCCAGGGCTCCCCGCACACAATATAATTAAATCCACATCAAAGCCCTCGTCTAACTTAACTCCTGATACTGCGCAGACCCCCCTTCCATATAACACGTATACCACACCTAGCAGGAAATGGCCAGTTTTGGATGCCTCCTCTCTCTCAGCCTCCTTCTCAGGTGGGCGTGTCGTTTGGAAATCCTCTCCCAGAATAATCATCAGGCAGCTCGGTCGTGCTCCATGTTTACGTAATGTCCTCCACTAATGAAGTACCGCCCAAACACCCTGGTCACTCCTGGAAACCTCTCTTCATCTTATTCGTGCACATCAAAGAGCAGTGGCCATTCGAGAGATTACTGCATTGCACTAATGAGGAAAGGGGTCCAGATATTAAGATGTTCTTGAATATAGTCGTGTAGATGAGAGAAAATCAATTCAGGCATAAGCTGTTTTCTGTTCGGCTTTCGAGGAATCTTCATTGAGTCTTGCTGGGTGCGTTTCAAGTGCGGTGAGTATATACCAACTTCGGAGGAGGGGTCTGAATATTGTATGCGTGCTTGAAGCTGCTTGGAACTCGGGAGGATTTGCCGCAACACTGAGCTAACTATTCGGTATAGTTTAATAAACTGGCTGCAGCCTGCAGGATGTAGAGAGAACTTGCAATTTATATATAAGTTGACTTTTGCAAAAAAAAATGGGCAAAGTGCAGATTTTCATATACATAGCCTGGTTAATGTTAGTCTTTCTGCCAGGTAGTTGGAAATATGCAGGATGTACAGGGGTTGCAGGATGATAATTTGGCAGGTTGTGGCGAAAGTTGTAACATGGTGTGCAGTAATAAATATTCAGGTTGATCTAACCTATATTTACTTAGTTTTACATGTAAAAGTAGCCTCCGGCCTCAACTCGTGGCAACCTCGGCGAAGTTAAAACTACTTAATAGTGCATTTAAAAATAGCAAAAATTAGAGTTACTCGGAACAAACTCTACCATGTGAATTTATTTTCCACATTTTATATTAAAGACTGAGTAAACGTATAGCCTACTTTCTATACACTGTAGATCTGAAAGGATGTGTTTGTCTAGCCTACTAGGTATAGACATGCTGACTGTTAGTGCCTATCCAGAAGGATCTGAAATCGAAACTTAAGACCTGGAGAACGTGGCAGGATAAAAGCCGCATTAGCCTGAAGTCAATCTGCTGTACAATCACCGTGTACAAATCTAATCCTAGGCTTGTAAATAGAGCAAGAGGGTTTGGAGCCTGTATATATAGCTTCTGTTAGCCCTCAATTCGGAATTTATCCAAAACTCCGAAGGATTATAGATAATCCAAAATTACCAACTGCAGAATTAAACATTCCAGTGATGGTTATACTGCAAGCTGAAGAGCTATTCGTTGCCTTGTTAAAAGTACCTGTAGCTACAAATAAAATTTTAATCAAAGTCAAGATGTTCCCCAGGAATTCAATTTTACATGCTTATTAACATAACCCTCCCTCCCCCCTCACCAAAACCCACAGTAAAAAATAAGAAAAGTCATCTAGCATCAGATTACAGATACGTCTAGAAAATCAGACGCTCCTCTCAGCTCTTACCTTTTAATATTACAACCTAAAATGTGCATTTTGGCGTGTTTGGTAGAGAACTGGGTAAACACGCGCCGTTTGACAGGGCCCAGACCCAGGCAAACATTTGCAGCGACCTCGACAAACACAGTATAAGTTAACTTGTGCCAGAAGAGGTACAGAGGATAAGCCTTCGCCCGCCTCAGGATATTACATTGGCACTTCCGTCAAGAAGTGTCAAGGGCACTGCTGTAATACCCACGAAAAAACTCATCCAAAATAATGTGAGGGTTTTTCCATAGTTGCATAGTTTCTCATTAGCTACAAGCAGCAAGTTTCTTACTTGAAAAAGACCCAGCAGAGCTAACGAGTTCATCAACACCAGAGCCACCTGTAGGCTACCGTGTCGCCGCCAGACGCCTCGGAGGCAACCGCAGGAAGGTATACACAGCCCCAGGCAACCGCCTAAAACCCTCCTGACACAAAAATCGCAAATGAACGGTGCTGTGGAGGGTTCACTGCACCTTAATTTCCACCTTGGATGCACCGCCTTGTGTCACTTCCCTCACGTCCAAAAGCCTCCCAATACAGGCAACGTCCATCACAATATAGAGTGACGTCGGGCTGATTAATGGAAGCCAGATATTGCACAGAGGCACAGGTACACCCTGGTAATGGAAGCCACGTCGTCTTCAACCCTAGGCTCCGTCACACACCTCCTCGTCATCTGTTCCTGTCACGACACCTCCCCCTGAAGATAGTGAACCACCAAATGGAAACTTGAAGCGACTAGCATTTCAAACTCCTGGTGTTGCCTATGACAACGCCTTACTTTTATTTTTTGTCTGTGTCAGCCACCAAGCAACAGGCGGCCATCTTGGTGATTCATTGCCCTTTTCTAGGGGCTCTGACAGTCGGCGTCGCTTTGTCACCCTCGGTGTCAATACGGGGGCAAGATGGTGGATTGTTTCCAGAATTGGATCGCTTCCAGTAAATTCCCTTCGGTAAGTTTCTGCACCGAATTGCCAAGGAGGTACAGGCCAACGTTAAGTGTCACTTTGACGAGACCTCTCCGGTTCAATATTGGGGCAAGACAGACTCGGCGAAGCGGAGTTAATAAATGCGTAAGTCCTTGAGGGGGTGAATAGCTTAATTAGATTATAATTGAAGGCTCGTGCGGAAGGCGCAGTTTGATGACCTTATAGTCGACGCTTGATTTCAGACCTTAGGTGTGTTGCATTTCATGGTGGAGTTGAGATTCGATGAAGGGGTATACAGGAAATTGCCCCGAAGCTTTCCGCGTTGAAAGTGTAAGCCGAATGTAAACCGTGGACAAAAATCACATTTGAGATGTAACAAAAAAGGAAATAAAGAAATCGATTGTTGTAACACCTTGGGCCAAGTAGTGGAATTACATCGGCCAATAACCCGAGTTATCAATATTGGCTTTTATGAATCCGATATTACCGGACCTATACTCTTCGGATTTTTACAACACTGACTGTGAGAGGCACCACCAATAAACAGTTCAAGAGAAATAAGTCAGAGATTGCATAATTTAAACTTCGTTAAGGGCATGGTTTCTTATAGGCACATTAATGGAACCGAAGTATACATGACTCCCAGCAGGATTGAACTGAAAATTGTGCCCGACCACAATTTGGCAAAAAAATAGCGCAGAAATTATTTTGTAGTGTTGGCATTCCGAATGGCACGAAGTTGTTTATTATGTGTGAATAGGAACAGTGCCGTAATTGTACTGCACAAAATCCCAACAATCAGGATGTATGTCGCGATTTTCAGTTTTTTTTTGTTCATGAGTCATGACAAATATTTACATGGAAGGTCGGAAAATAGCCTCTAGGAGTAAGCCAAGCGCTACGAGAAAATACTGTATACTGTACATCTGTTGTTGTTGTTTTTCTCTCGCTTCGTAATCCCTTGAATATATATACCTGTAACAGCAACGGTAACACAAAAATTAACATTGTAGAATTGACATTACATGCGAACACTTATGCAGATTATATCAGGCATATTTGAGTAAATGCTCATATAGCCACAGTAGCCTGCTGCATCAAATTTAAGATTTTAGCCCATTATTTAAATTACTACTTGCTGCACACAAAATTTAAAATATATATGATTTCAAACAATTTCTTTAAATATGTTCACCAAATATGCGCAATATCACATAATTCTGTCCTGCATATAATTTGCATAATTGAAATATCCCAGATTTCTCTAATTAAAAATTTGTAGCGAATTAATGACTTAGATTTTCTTTTAAATTCTGCCAAATCTTTCAGGTGTAAAACTACCCCAAAACCCGCACTAATTACCTTCCTTTAAGCTTTTTTGAAGGGCGTCCATGCTTTAAACGCCACCTGCTCTCGACACGTTTTTAAAGTCACGCAAGTCTCGTTTTTTGGTAGTTTTTCAGATAGTATCGCGTCCGCAAATTATTCGGCTGCCGAGCCACCCCCGCCTAGATTAGATTGATGCTAGATTTTAGAAGCTGACTATACGAGCCGCCTCATACGTTACACTTCCCCGGCCCAAAAACCGCCGCCTCCACTTTTAATCCAGTCCGCAATTTCCCTTCAAAATTGAGTCTGGAAGGCTTGCTGCTGTTGGAAATGTGATCACGGAGAAGGAAGTTTCCAACCCAACCTCCCCGAAATATATATATGGAGGAGGAAAAAAAAAAATCCCAGCTTCCACGAATTCCTATCTCTTTATCAGGTCCCTCGATATCTGGAAATCCTAGCCCTTTTCCACCTGTAGCGTCTCTCAACGGCGGCCAATGCGGAAATGCAGATATTACGAATGAATTTTGATGCGAGCAATCAGGTTTTCAGGGTATTTTTGCATTATCGGTCCTTGCCTTTTCATATCTAGAGAGAGAAGGGTGGGAAAAAATATATATTCATGGAGTGATTGCAATATGCATGGTGGTTGTTTCAGTCTGAAATTGGTTTGAATTAATCTAATGTGGCCTATATATTATCAATGGGAAAACACTGCAATGCTATGTACAATACGAGGGAGTTTTACCGGCTGTATGAACATAAACTGAAAAGCAAAATGTACTATATGGCGATTCCAAAATGCCCGCAGGTTATAGTGCAATATACTTTTGTTTCACATCATTATCTCTCCGTTATTTTAGCAAGCGCCAGATTTTCCATTATCACAAATTTCCCAACAATTACGGTTGGGCACATTCGGTTCAACTCAAACATTATATTTAAAAAATACATAATAGAAGTAACAGAAATTTCGACAATTGAAAATGACCTCCCCCCCCCCCAAAAAAAAAGCATTAGGTAGACTACTATTTCAAGTGACCCACTCAAAAAAAAATTGGAGGCTTCATGCAGCGGCAGTACTTCAAAAAGATAGGGGGTATCAATAACATTATGGAGTGGAAATAAAATGCCAAGGAAGTCATTGGTCTATACGGTTGACAAGTGGGAATCCTGTTTTCCTTTAGGTTTTAAGTTCCGGTTGAGTTATTGAAAAACCATCGCAAACACAGACACTTGTCAACTTTAACATTTTGCAAAGCGAGACACCGCACCCGTGGGACTTGTGTCAGTCCTGCGGAAACGTGCCACTTACCCAGCAGAGCACTTCCATATAGTCATTGCCAAATGGTCGCACTAGAAAAAAATTATGATGGAAATTTCAACTTCAAAGATACTGAGAAACGGTACTAGAAATGCCAACGGGATTTTATTTATGTTAACCTAACCTATAATTAGACCCCAATTAACTATTTTTAATTTTATTTAGAACTACTGATGTGTATTCACGGTAATGTTTCTTTGGAGACCTTTACGTTTTCCTGACTGCGAGGACGAACGAAATTTTTAAGATCAGATATGAGCTATTTTAGGAAGAAGATGAGATGTGAAATCAGTCGTAAAAGGCCGATATGCACTCACGACTGATTTCATTTCATTCAAATATCGGATGAAACTCAATGAAAGGGCAAAGTTCAATTTCAGTGAAAATCTTATACAAGAAGCACTTCAGTCATTATTACACTGAATTGAGCATATGCTTCAGAACAAAAGATAGCCTGAAAAATCCATCAGAGAGAAGAGACAACCACATAAAATAACATTAGCCTGCAAAATACATATTTTCTACATTTTCTACTTCTTTGATGGATGCCCCAATCTAACCTGAGAACTCTTATTTCAGATAGTCTTTCCAATTTTCCTTATCACATGCAGTTTTCTTGCAATGAGAATATGATAATTTGATTAAATACTACAATTACATAAGATCATAATAAAAATTACATTTCATTTGATTTCAAGAAGAAATGCCAAGAACACTTTCGGTACGTATGTAGCCGGCCAGTTTCCTTATTAGCTTTGACTATTTATTTGACAAAAAATATTTATGCCCCTAGTGCACATTAGAGATTATTTTCTGTTATTGTTCAATACTCTTGGTACGATTTGAATAATTTATTTGTTTGATNCCCCCCCCCCATAACGGCCATCGGCCGGAGAACGGGGTAAATAAATAAATAAATAAATAAATAAATAAATAAATAAATAGTATACTGTATACTCAAATCATTACACTGTCCTTGCAAAAAAATAAATAAATACGTGATACAGAAAAATGGAGCGCAGATCCGAAATCAGCACATTTGGTTAGGTTATGTCACTCATCAAACCCTGTGCCGAAAAATCATTTCAGAATAGTGTAATTAGTGTTAACTGACTCAATTGCCAGAGAAATTACATGCCTCTGAGGCCAATGCGATTCAAAAGCTGAACTTGTTCATATAAAAAATAAAAATAAAACGAGAGTTGTAAAACCCTCCAACTCCATTGCTCGTAGAAGCCAAGAAAAAAACGTGTAACTCCTCTGGCACTACTTGATTCAAACCCTCCGAACATACGGTCATCCCCTCAGAAGTACGATATTAAACCGCAGCCCCTGCAATAAAACCGAGGGTCTCAAAATTAATAACCCTCTCGCGTAATTGATTTTGCGACTTTGAAAATTTTCGGCTCCCGGTACTTAAAAAATATTTTTATTTTTTTGTCGCCTTCTTCCATCGCAATGTATAAAGACGAGAGGTGCAATTACGAGGCCTTTTGTAGTCGAGAGGCCAAGAAAAAGAAGGAGAAACCGCAAGCTGCAAGAAAGTGGCCCATCTCATCTTTTGATCGCAGGATAGGCGCCATCCTGAGGGCTTATTTTGCTTTTATTAGGATGCTCCAGCGCCGTTTCTGACGTCCCCACCAACTATCAGGACACGTGACGCGAATTCACTACAGGCTTCTTCACGACTCCCTAAAGGTTTTCTCACATTGAATCCGACCCAGACCTGCTGTAGAAAAGAAGAAACTATCGAGATTTTTGTTTCATTGGGTATTATGCTGCAAATGACGTACAGTAATGCCTGATGGTGGTGGCAGGTGGCGTGTGGAAAATCCCAGTTTGTGTCAGGTTTTAACGGTAACCATGGCTAAAATCGAGTCTGAACTGTCACATACAAGCAAACTATAGGATGGCGTACAATGCGCTGTGCTATAATGTATAACATCTGTCAGGCACATGCTACACGGTGACTGTTGTTCAGTTAGTTTGTTTACATGATGCAACCATCTGACAGGTCGACACACACTGTATGTAATTAGTTAGTGCATGTGCTGTTTTAATATTGTAAACTACTGTGAACTAAATGCCACAAGGTCAGAATCATTACATGGGGCAGGCCTGACAGGCAGTGGCAATGTTTTTGTTGATAAAATTCAGCAATTAGGCATGTGTATATAAACTAAATTTTTAGGCCCTAATTATGTTGTTTCCAACAGTGTACAAAGTAAATATAAATATAATAAATGCCCTGCAAAAATTCCTGAATTTTGAAAGACGTGACTTTAATTTGAATATGCAGTACATAGTGGTGACCATACATTTAATGGCTTTCATTAGTGAAATTGCACAGCCCGTTGGGAAATAATTCATGTCAGGTGACAAAAAACCACTCGATGTCACGAGATGTCCCTGGTACGATATAGCGCTGTGTTCATAAAGTAACACATTATCACTGATTCTAATTGTGCCAGGTGAAATATTGTGATGTATTTGATGGTGCTTTCTGCCAGATGAAACACGTCGTTCTTTTCTCACTCGAACTATTAGTTTCTTGTTTACTATTTTTTGACAAAATAATTACCGCATGGAAGGATCTATATTAAGCACAAAAATTTGCATCAAATGTGAGTGACTAATACAGATTCCTATGTCGGACAGTTTCCTCGGTCAAACTGACATATAGGAAAAGAAAACAGGAACATGTAATATTCAGAACAAAGGTCAACCGTCTAAAAGAGCCAGGAGATAGACCAAAAGACAAAAAAAAGTAATAAATGGAAAAAAAAGAAGTTGAAAAGTTCCCAACTCCAAAAGTTCACAAGCAAAGGCCCCCCCCCCCAAAGGCTCAGTAAAACGGCCACTATTTAAGCACTGAATAATGAGTCATGTGCATATATAGTGAATCATCCTAATTAACTTGAAAAATGAGTATTTTAACTGAAAATAAAAAGTCACTTTTTGATCACTCTTGAATTAGGCAACATATAATCTTTGACGCGTACTTTCTGATCGTGAAGGCCATTTTCTGACAAAAACTAACAGTTACGTAAATGAGTGTTTGAAAGATGAATGAGAGCTAACGCAATCTTCAAATTAATGTCAAGCTGTCATATCTCAAAATCAATCCAATGTGACTCGGACATTTCTTCAGAGGTTCAAAAATCCGAGACACGTTAATTAATTTCGCTGGACGTATTTATTACTCCAATCAACATTAATAACGTCATCGTTAAGTTATGTAGAAATTTCAAATCACAAATATTTGACTTTACTTGTAACCATCCATTGCTACACAATCAATATTCACAGCACAAAATCCTCCTCCAATAGTTTAAACTCGATCCCTTCAGTTTTATGACAACGCAATCCGTCCTTTAAACGAAGCGTTAAAATATTGAATCTCGAGGAAGGAGGCCACAGGGAGTTTGGCAACCCCCCCTCCAGACATGACGGATAACGAATCAAGCGCAATCATGTACACAATATGTACTGTACACCTTTCGGCGGTACAGAACTCGGCCGAAATTAATTACTGACACATTCGGGAGCTTTTAAACATCTCATTAACTGCGTCCCACTTTGTCAACTTAACGGCTCTCTTGCAACTCATTTAGGCCTTTCGCGACTCAGAGGGCGTAAATCTGACACTGCCTCATTCATCCCCAGACTTCTTTTTTTTTCCTGCAAAAACCTGATGAGTCCTCCAGTCAAGGAAACGGTGGGTTCGCAGCGAAGATGATTTCAGTCATACGTGACCTGTACGAATTACGTAATTCTCGGTGCATCCGGCTCTCAGAGTCAACCTGGTATCTTAGCAATGTAAATTGTTGTTAACAAGCAGCGTGCTCTTGCATTTAAAATTATGCGGTGTTTGGCAACATATAGCTGTTTACATAGTCACGATTTCAATGTCTTGCCATTATAATACTGCTCATGTATAAATCAACCAGGAAATTATGACTGTACTTCTCTTTAAATTATATGATGAAATATCATCAGTGCAATATGTTTGAAATTATATGCCAAAACACCATCAATTTCACTAGTTATTTTGCTCAAAATTCAAAATCAATTGCTGTGAATTCATTTTGAGAGAAATTTTGACTCAATATGAATGGAATGTAAAGAGAATGCCGAAAATAATTTCTATACAGTAGTTTCATGGACAGTAAAATGTCTTATGAAATTCCTGAAACTTGTCGAACCCACACCTTCACTACTAATAGAACACACTGTAACTGCAGGTCAAACCACGTTTCCGACAGCCCATAAAAAGTGCCACCGAACTGCCTACCTGATCCAACTACCAAAAATCACGTCAGTCCAGTCCCACACACACACACACACACACACACACACACACACACACACACACACCCAAAAAACGCAGAGTGTTCTTAAAACCCTTCACGTGTTATACCCTACCCTAGCTCAAAGAGAGATCTGAAATTGGATATCTGAATGGCTTCCACGAAGCAGATCCCAACCGCAAAAATTCCTTCCAATATTTCCTTCCTCACGAAAAAATACAAGGTAAAAAAAAAGAGCGACGGTTCCTTTTTCTTTCATGCCTTCTCGAATGGGTCGACCCTGACCGCCTTTCGTAAGGCATGTATTGCCATCTCAGAAAGCGAAAGGGTTAAGGCATCATCATCATGATGGGGGACACCCCTTACATACACTGTACATCCTCACTTTCCCCTCCCTGTAAGTAGGCCCTGCAAGTGCTTGTCTGTTATACTCTAGGTCTCCCCCACAAGGTTTCCCAGACCTTTGACCTGGAGTATCACTGTGTGAAACACATGTTCCTGTTATTTTTGTGAGCAGTAAGTATAGCGTACAGTTCCGGAACTCTCACGAGTAAAATCTGTTTTCCGGGAGTGACACAATCGCGACACGACATGTTATGCGCATAAGACATCTAATTTGCTAAATTTGGGGAGGCAGACTACGACCCTTAAGTGAATTACAGGATGCGGACACTGACTTCCGGATCGTTAAATCCGCAGGTGGATTGCACGCACGCACTTCTAAATCCCAGTTCATAATTATTTTCTTGAATTATGCCTTAATAATCTGACCTAACTCTATTGGTTTCACCTGGGGCGATTTCATTAACGCTAGGCTTGAATTAATCATCGGTCATTCAAGTTACAGTACACTATGTAAGTGTCACTTGCAATGGATGGGCTCTTTTCCCCTTCTCTCTCTCTCTCTCCTCCTTTAGTATCGTATAAATCTACAATGTAGCTTTCCTCCTGTGATTTAACTGCATGACCTGGCATGGAAGAAAACCTCTTGTAAATGTAATGAACACGGGTTTTATACGTACGGCTAGATCATCATGGGCAGAATACGGTCCAGTTTATGGTCACTAAAGTACACGCATATTTCATAACCAGACACTTATTTGTCACCCTCCACCAGTTTAACGTGTTGGTCAGCACTTTAGTGTAAGGAAGATAATTTCCTTACATGCCATGAGAATAACAAAAAAAAACAGGAAATATTTTCTGTGCCATGTTGTCGTCTTATTTGCAAACACAATTCTAAGCCCTAATAAACGGTGGAGAACTATTGTATGACTGGATATATGATATTAATCATAAATAATATGAGTGCTGTACACAACAATCCAATATGAGGCTTATACTGTAACTGATCTCTCTATTAGCAATTGAGTGTTCATTGGGTTGCATCATGTCAGGATGAAACAAAGTGGAGGGGGAGGTGACACATTTCCTGAGATACTGCTTTCCATTGGCAAATCAGATTCTTCATCGTCACATAACACCGTCGGACGTTCAACCAAATTCTTCATTTTTAGCCATCACTGCCCCCCACATGAAAACGTGCAAGTCAGCCCCTACCCACCCACTAAAAATTCGCAAAAAAAATATTCGCCCCATTCGCACCAGCACGAAACGGCAATATTTCACCCAGAAGCGCCCATCAGTTATCATTATGGCGTCCAAACGGCTGCGTGTACGCATTCAC
>JYFJ02005430.1:0-24991 GCA_000934665.2 Catajapyx aquilonaris
TTGCCCCCACTCTTTTTTTTTTCCCCAAAGTGGAGACGTTTTTCCTAGCCGGAAATGGACTGATTAAGCTCGTAAACAACCGGATAAGGAAACGAGGAAGTCGCCAACTTATTTCCCCGATTATGCGCCATTTTTCGGATGACCCACATTGTCCTTAGAATTGGCGTCTGTGACTCTGTTTGTCCGGGGTCGCTCTTTTGCCGCCATAACGTCAGCCATTTTGTTCCCCACTCCTAAGCGTAGCGTTGGAAATACATGAATTCTCGGTTGCGCTCGTTTGAAAAAATCCGCCTAACCGCAAAGACCCAACGACAACGACTGCCGTTGTGAACCCATGTGAACCACCCCTCTCCTTGTCCGATAAGCGGGGGTCGCCGTTTGATTTCCTTTGGGCAGCGGAAACCTCGATTGTCCGAAGCCACCAGCCATCCTGAAGCCCCGTCCAATTTGATTAACCCCTCCTCCGGCAGAACCCCACCCCCGCCCCCTCTACAGCAGCAACCACAATTTGCCAGGCCCCTTTCCAGCCTCCCCCACCAAAAGTCTTCCGAGTTTAGTCACGGGTCTCGTCGTCGCCCAAACCCGACAGGATATTCGTCCGGATGGGGTTGGTTTATATTCTTCTTCGAGGGGGTTGTTGATAAGAGTGTTGTTTGTGTGACTTGAAATTTTTGTGCGGTTTTTGGTTGTTTCGAGATCGACGTTTCCGACACGTGGTTTTTAAAGCATCGGCAGGAAACAAGGAGCGGAAATTTATTGGTTTTTGTATATTTAAAGAAAGTGCGAATAACAGTTGTGCGCGTTGCATTGTCAGCAACAGGTTGCGACGATCATATGGTCAAAGAAAGTGCGCTAGGTACTACAAACACATTGCGAAATAGAAGGTGACAAATTGGAAAATTCCGACTCGTTTCTGGAACTTGTTCAAACGAATAGTTACGTAGTGGGATAGACCAGACGGCGAATTTATTATTCTTACCACGGGAAGTGATACGTCACAGTGCGGCAACGGCCTTCAAAAGCAATATCGGTGCAATAATTATAAGTACAATAATGAATTAATTTTCACACATTTTTTTTGCGGTATGTTATCTTTGGAAACAAAAGGGTATATCTGGAAAGGATGTCATCGCAAATACGTAGGTGCGCTGCAGAATCGATGTGCATAAATTTTGTTGGGAGTACTAGTTACAAACGTGTTTATAAATAGTATGGGAGGCAAAAAGGGTTGTACCGGAATATATGATTGTATCTCAAGTATGCGTCACACACACGGAGCTGCCGCATTATTTTGGCGAAAGTTGATGACGTCCCTCTTGACTCTGATATAACTACATTGATTGAAGACTTAGAGGAAAGTGTGTTAAAAATAAATTTACAGATGTAGTAGTGAGAGGTTTTGTGCGAAAACTGTTATCTTCCCCAATCAGTTTGAAAGAAAATTTTATGAGCTTCAACAAGTATTACAGAATCTGTACTGTATATCACAGAGTAAATGTATGAAAAAAACTTGCTTTCTATTCATTATCATGAATTGAACATAGTCGTCTGTCGGTTTATTAGAAAATAATTTTAATAAATGTCGGAAGGAAATATGTCAATGGTATATCAGCATAATCGAAGCTGCAATGTCTTTATTACATCTCTGATTATGACTGTGTTTTTATCTGAAAGCGGAGAATAATATTGTGCCGCATCCAAAAGTTGATTGTGCAATTTTTCCATTTGCAGGTAGCGGGATGGAGTCAAGCATAACGCTGTGGCAGTTCCTCCTGGAGTTGCTCCTGAGCAACCAGTACAACCACATCATAACATGGACCAACAGCGATGGAGAGTTCAAGCTCCTGAATGCTGAGGAGGTTGCAAGGCTATGGGGTCTCCGGAAGAACAAAACCAACATGAACTATGACAAGCTCAGCCGGGCCCTGCGATATTACTATGACAAGAACATCATCAAGAAGGTGCTTGGACAGAAGTTTGTGTACAGGTTGGTGTTGAACAGGATTTAATTGGCCAAGTAATGACTGCCAGTGTGATAACTATTTTAGCAAGTGTTTGAATTATTACTTGTACAGTGCTTCTAGAAAATGCGCTGAAGTTGCATCAGTTCAGAAAAAAATTACTCGATTGATCCTGAGATGCATTGTGAGATAACAGTTTTCCTGAAGGTGCTAATTACAAGCACTCTCTAAATTATGTAATTTGTCGTGTGAACGGTACTTGTTCAAAGCATTGCACTACTCATAACGATTGCTTATTGCTTTTGCAAGGACTTGAATATTTTCAGCACATTGTTATACATTATAGGCATTCAGATTGGCAGTGAATTTGTAAAAGTGTGAGTTGCTGGTTTTTCAGTATGATCCAGTAAACTTATTGTGCTCTTACTTTCATCTTCAGATTCGTGTCCTTTCCTGAGATTGTGAAGATGGAGAACAAAGTGCCATTCCGAGTCAAGATGGAGTCTCTGCAGAAGAGCACAGGAGTTCCAGAGACCAAGCCAGGATTTCTTTCCCCGCCATCCAGCTGCCTGGTGGGCTCTCTCCCATCCGCAGCCCTAAGTTCGCTTGCATTAGGTAAGCCGTAGCTTAGCTTGGAAGCGGTGGGGATATTAATACCAGGAACTCTTCAGGCATGACCTGCTTTACAGGCCAGTGCAACGGGCGATCCTGTCCGACGTCTGCTTTCTCTGTGCCTTCACTCTACAAGGGACTCAACCTTTCCCCGACTCGCAAGCAAGACGCGGTGTCTCCAATGTGGAAGAGCTTCAGTTTGGCATCATCTCCAATACCGCTTCGGTCCCCTAGTCACCAGGTGAAGATCAAGGAGGAGCCAGACACAGATGAGAGTGGCGTCGACTCAAGATCCACTGCATCTCCCGTGCAGCCAATCAACCTGGAGGTCAAGAGGCGGCGGAGGTCCAGGTCAGTGTCAGCATGTTCTATTAATTTGCATGTAAAGAGAATCATTCCTATATCCTAGACTTTTTACCAGTTTAATTCTGGGTTCTCAAAATACTGCTTCTGTAATATGAGATTTTGTTAAGGACAAGACTTGGACTCGTCACACTTCAATAATTGCATCCATTCTCAATTGTGCAGGTCGAGATCTCCATCAACGCCCCATTCCAGTGACGAGGAGTTGTCTTCCCCGCCACGTGCACACCAGAGCAGCACAAGCCAGGGGCGGCCACGAGGCATGGGAAAGAGGAAGCCGAGTCCCCTGCCCATCGAAGCCATATCCGCCGCCTCAGGGCGACCACCCAGTCCCCATACGTTCTCGGCCTCCTCTCTTCACACACCTGTTGTCTCGCTCAACTCTCCCCTATTTGCCATGAAGACACCCCTGCCATCGGTGCAATTCTGGACCGCGTACAGCCCACAGCATGGGTTCAGCCCGCGGTATGGACACCCTGGTCACGCGGCAAGTCACTTCACGTTCCCCACACACCCGCAGTTCACCCAACTGTCCCACCTGATGTCGCCATTGTTCGCAACGTCACCCGGGGACAACTCCACCCCTCTGCCCCTGTTGTCTCCAACGAAGCCACCCATTTCAGTGTTATAGAGCAAGTGGTAATTTTTTAAAAGTGTATGGGACCACATAGTGCCTGAGGCTTTCACCTGATAGAAACAGTGCTGTGGAGGTGATGTAATGTGCCTTTTGAGAGTTTTTATTCAGAGAGATACTATGGAAGGAGGGTTTTAAAATTTTCATGGCATGAGTGAAATAGCTAGTGAAAGTTGCCATCTTGTTTTAAATATTTGTGTCTTCGTGTAATGGCTGGAACAGTTTTTCCAGTTTTAAATGAACCCAGATATCTGTACAAATGGTTTAGTGTTAAGTTTGTTTACCGTTCCTTTTTAATCCTGCATCTTTACATTTGTAGTTTCAAATCCGCTGCTGTAAAATTGGCTGTAATCATTGCGATATGACAAAAATGGCCAACCGTCAGGCTTTTATCCTGCAACTTTCACCCTGTTTTGATAGCCGACAGTCATGCCAAGGAAATTTTTGCGAGCTTATTGACCAGTCGTGACTTCCTTCCAATAAGCCTGTACATAACGCTGTAAGCTCAACAAGTGGAAGCAATCATGATGTAGAGAGTTCATTATGTGATATATAGCATGACTTGAAAATAGTGAAATTAACTGGTAGTACGCGGAAGATATTTGAAGTATATTTTAGGAAAAGATGGTATAATGGCAAAGGATATGTTATTGCAGTGGCTCTAATGCTACTGCTGTTCCCGATAAATTTTTTTGTGTGTGGAATGCTGGTGCCAAATGTGCTAAAAATGCATTTGTGATATGTCGTATTTGACATGTTAAAGCTTGATTATTTTTCATTGTAATTGCTGTTTAAAAATGCCAATGTACAGTTGAATCAAAGTGACATGTGCCATGTTGCTTAGGTGCATAGAATAACGTATCTGTTCATCCTGAGAGGAGTTATTGTTTCCTTTTTTTAATTATTACACAGAGAAAGATACTCAGGTACAATTTTATGCTCAGATGTCAAACTTGGATGTTCAAAAAAACAAAAAAAGGTTCACAATGTGTAGTTTGGAAATAACTAGGCTATATTTTCCCTCCCCTTTTCTGTGCTTTGTTGGTGCGTTCAAGATAGATTTTTAAAAAATAAGTTAAGGTCACAATCACGTTAAAAAGCAGTGCCCAACAATGTTGCCTTTTCTAATACTGGTAAACTGCTGTGCAGTGAATTAGAAAACGTCCTCAATGTATTTTTTTCCCTGTCTTACTACAACCGCAGTAAGCCAAAATTGATAATAAAATGGAAGAAATTGCATAAGTGGTGTTATTTGTACCGATCTTTTCCATGTTACAGCACAATAAGTGCTGCATTTCTGATCCCTAGGTTGGGCAGTTGATTTCTGCATATGACTTTCGACGTAATAATATTAATATTATTAAATGTTATATGATAATAATGCAGTTGAGAATCCAGATATAACATTCCCTACATACTTTTTTCCGCACTCTCTTGAAGTCCGTTCTGTCCAAAGTTATGTCTGGATTCAACTGTTAATTATAATGACGTGTCTGCCATTATTATCCTGTACACTAATCATACTGTACAAATTCTCTGAATTAATCAGGCTAGTGTTGTGTGAAACATTGCTTTTTTAAATTCACTTGCGTCACTTTGTAATTTCCCACCGCATTCGAATCTGATAGTATCGTCCCGTGCTCCTATCGCAATCTTCTATCGTGAAAATTCGAATATTCGCCGGTTTGACCGTTAGAATTTTTTCCGTTACGTCTTGTCGTCTGTTCTTCTCTCAGATTTTCGGCCGAGATTTGGCCCCCGGGGCGACACCCAGGGCCAGCTGACAGGTACGCACCTGGTAGGACGACTAATTATTAGAGTGTCATTGAATTTTTAATACTCGGCTGAAGATTGGCAGCACATCAGACGTGCCCTGCATGGCTGAAGTGGACCACCAGACGTCAGATCTTCGTATGAAGATTGAGGGTCTGCAAGGGAGTATCCAGGAGCTGGAAGGGAAGCTGGGGATGGCCGGACAGTACGGGAAGGAGCTGCTTCAGAACAACCAGTTTCTGAACCAGCAGCTGGACGAGTTCGCTTCCAAACTGCAGGTGAAATAATCTCTTTGTGTTTGTTGTACGGTCAGGTTCACAAGTTCCGAAGAGACAGTAAGCAAGTATGGTTTGGAAGTTCGCGGATACCCTTTCCAACATATGACATACGGCATTCATTGCTGGCTAATGGAGTCTGAGCAAATGGTGCAAGCAATTTCTACATAAGCTCGCGAGTGTGAAGGACAACCAGAGACTTGAACTACTGGCCACAGCAATTACCGACAGTGTCCTCAAGTGTCCTAACTTCTTTCTTAGTCCATGTGACCAACACTGTTTGTCTGGCATGACTTTTCCTGGCGAAATGTGGGCGGGCACGCTTGGGTCGCCACTCGCTCTCGTCCGACGGCTGTGCATAAGCTGCAAGAAGGTGCCTACCCATCCTATGAAGTACCGGAAGGATCAACGTATCTGTCCATGCTCGTCTTTACCCTGACCTTCACATGTCATCGAAACTGTAGCATCGCAAAACTTATTTTCCGACTAGCCCTCGTAGATTTACACCACGAAAATCAATGCAGGTGTTTGGTAGATTCTACATAATGTTGGGATTAAAATGACATATTTGTCATACTCTTAGCCAGCATAGTTGCAAAGACATTATAAGCCAAATTGTGAAATGTGCCTTTTTATTTTATTTGATGTCTTCTGACCTATTGACCTCTGCCACTTGAAAATATTCCCACATACTACTGGTGTCTGCCTAATGTTCCAAATTTTGTACATATTCATATTGGAATATGTAGGGTGCATCTGGGTCGTTTTTGGCCCGTCTGTGCTGGAATAATTTCTTACCGTTATGCTGAAGTCTTCAGCTTCCTCAAGGTCATGACGCCACTATGAAGCCATGGCTTATCTCCAGACGCCTCTCCTCCTTCCCCCCTCTTCCAGGGAATAGGTGGGCAGAAAGGGATGGTAGGTTAAACTAGCGTCTGGTGCAGTTGATAACAATATGCCCTTTTCACAGGCTTTGGAACAAGAAAACTACACTATTCAGATGCGGCTGGAAGGAAAAGTGAAGAATGAGGAGGACCTTTCGGCTGAAGTTGAGACCCTTCGAGAGTGCATCCAAAATCTGGAGAGGAAGGTGCAACAGATGGAGACAGATTTTGCCAAGAAGGAGTCAGACTACAAATCCCGATTGATTGCCGCAGAACAAGCCAATGAGATGCTCAACCACGAGAAGCAGAGGCTGGCGGGGAAGATTGGGCACATGGAGGCACAGGCTGCAGCTCTGGAGCAAGTGGCGAGAGAGCAAAGGGCGGCTGACCACGAAAAGAGTTTCAGTGATGATGTGTCAGAATTGCAGGTAAGTCTTCCTACCTAGCAGTTTATTAGAGCTGCACTGATATCCTCTTCTTCCAGTCAGAAGTGTCTGCACTTAACCAAGAGAATGCCAGCCTTCGCTCTGAATTAGCACTACAAATCCGTGAAATGGAGGATCTCCGTGAGATGCTCCTGTCATGGCAAGAAAAGCATTCCTCTCTTAAGCAAGGACTGCTCGAGTCTGAAGAAGAAGTTGCAGCCTACCACGTTAATATTGAAAGTTTGCGCTCCCAGTTGGCATTGTTGCAGGCGCAAAAGGAGTCTGAGAACGACGTCACGTGTACTCCAACTAAGAAAGGGAACTCTCTCTTTGGGGAGCTGGAGGATCGGAGGGTCAAGGCAGAGTCGGCCTGCAGGAGTCTGGAACAGAGGTGCAAGGATCTCGAAAGGCAAAACAAGCACAAAGCGGATCAGCTGCTGCAGACCAGACTGCAGATGGCCGCAATGCTTGGACAGGCAGCAGACCGTTCCAAGAGCAATGAATATATTCAACACTTGGAGTCCGAGCTAGCAACTGTTCGCAGGTTAGAAAGTGACTTGATTCATATACAGTAAAGGTTATATTTCAGTAGGATCACATTTGCAACAATAACAAACCCTGACAACTTTGTAATGTTAAAGTACTTTATGTTTTGGTGGGTCAAAATATTATGTGACAGTAATACTGCACATATTAAACTTTACCTCAGGCGCATTAAGGAACTAGAGGAATCATCTAAGCGTGACAGCGAAGAGGAAGACGTCACTTTGGTTCCCTTTGCGAACGATTCCATAGCTGTCCACAAGGGGGAGCATAACCTGGCATACATGGAAGCACTGATCCACCATGAGAGAGCAGAAAAGGAGAAGGCGCAGACAACCCTCCGCCAGCAAATGGTTCACCAGTTTGCAGAGAGTGAGAAGCTGTTGTGTGCCCGCAAGCAGCTGCATGAGCAGGAGCGGCAGATTCAGGCACTGAAGGCTGAGAACCTGAAGCTCGCGCTGCAAGTTCCACATGATGACAAGAAGAAAGTGCTGAAGCCGAAGGAGAACATGGCCAGGAAATTGCCGGAGATTAAAGTACCAAAGAGAGAGGAACGGCGGAAGAGTCCAGAGAAGATAACAAGGAGGCAGACTGTAAATGAATGCAAACAGCAATGATTTCTTAGGTTTTTAACTTTTTAAATTGCATTGTTATTGAAATCACAGTGCCTTTGGGGGGAGGGGGGATTTTATGCAACACTACGATTATGAAGGAATATTAAGAGTGAACTATATCACTGAAAAAATATTGAGACGAATATCATCCCGATCTTTTCCAGTGATCTAGTACACATGCCGTGAAATATTTTGGAGCTGAAGGTACTGTAAAGTGCTTCTTCCTTCTGCAGGTATGCAAGCTGTGTCTTCCAAACTGCTGCTCTTAATTACTTTTCATCTGGTCTGGCATCAGCCTCGTCAAGATTTCATGTAATTATTGATTTGATGATTCCTGAGCCAAGTGTATTGTCTTCATGCCATTATTTTCTTGTCTATTCTTTGGCTGACTGTGAGTTACTTATGCCACTGTAGCAAAACTTTCTTCTGTACATTGTAGTGTTTTTCGACCAAATCAAGTTATTAGTCAACATGTGCCATGTGTACATTCCGGACAATGCATACCAGGTGTCCCAAGAGTCAGCTTAGGACTACTAGAATATATCAGTGGAAATCTCAGTTGGAAACCAGAGAAATTGATTAGCTTTATCAAAATGTGATTCCTTGTAGTCAAGACGTCAAAACAACTGTGCAAAATGGCAAGATTTTCACTGATGTAGATGTATGAGCTGACTTTTGCTCCACGCTACATGAATCGGTGCACTACCAAAAGTCCTCACTTGAGAAGGGAAAAATTAGTAGAAGAGAACATTAGCTATAATTTGTATTTGGTTAACTGCAATACTGTAGTGATGATAATTGGAACTAGAATGTATGATATTGTTCCTATTATTATTATTATTGCAGCATTACATAATAAGGTCAGTTGAAGGTGTATTATTTGAACTTAAGCCTTAAGGGATCTAATTCAGATTCGTTAACTGCGTCCGCAAGGAGTGTGCTTCTCATTGTTGTGTAAGTTCAAGTGCTCGAGGTGTAGTGGTGTATGATGCCCATGCACATAAAATTTGAATAAGATGTGCTGCGGATGAGGACATCAGCCAGTCATAACGGGTCAAGTTACGGAAATAACTCACAGCACAGTAAGAATTAATTTTACAAGCTAAATGAAATCAACTCGGCTGTAAGTAAACTTCCATCAGAAGGCTGTGATTTCATGGAGTTAACTTTTTCCATTGACCATGACAGTATTGTTGCAGTTCCAATTATTATTACTGTATTACATAATTAACCATTTAACCATTTTTCATTTTACTAGTATTTACCTAAAGCCATGGACAAAATTCATGAAGTTGCGAAATATTTAATTGTACTGGGTATTCCAGTCACACTGTGCTTGTAAATTTGATTCTTTCTGTGCTGTGAGTTACTTCTGTAACTTACCTGTTTGGTCCGGCCGATACCCATCAGCAGCACCTCTTATTCAAAAATTATGCATGTGAGCATCATAAGCCTCCACACCATGACCTCTTGGATCAGCACAACAATGAGAATCACCCTGTTTGTTGCTGAAGACCAAGTAATGAAACTCAATTAGAAAAATAAGCACATGTCCAAATAATATACAGTCTTTAATTGTCCCTAACATTTCATGTAGTTGATGAGATAAGCATAAGCACTTTAATAATTATATCCTCCTTTTTAACTGAGAACTTGTGTGGAGTGGCATCCTGTATTTGTATTCTATGGAGACTGATTTTGCATACAGTGTGGTTCCACTAACTGTGCACCTGTATTAATATCTCTTCACACAAGGGAGAAGATGCAATGCGGTGGAAATAATTGCATTTTTACATTGTGGAGACGGCAGTCAATGGCTGGGTACGGGGTGTTCAAACAAGGTTTGAGATCAGAGCAATCAGATTTACTGCTGTACATTGGAGTATTTTTTGACCAAATCAAGGCTTTAGTCAACATTTGCCATGTGTATATTCCATATAATGCGTATGGGGTGTCCCAAAAGTCAGCTCAGGACTGCAATATGTCAGTGGAAATCTCAGCCGGCAAACATTGCTTGAACTTATCAATATGTGATTCCTTTCAATCGAGTCATCCCTTGGAATATAGGCAGGAATTTCATTGGTGCAGATGTTTCAATATTACGCAATTTTATGCAAATAAAACTGAAATAATTCATTTTACAAGTTCTCATTATAGTCGTTAGCCCCAGTTTACTTCGGATGCCTGATAACGCTTCAATATGATGCAATTTTATGAATGTTTCCTGCATCAGCCATGGCTCAGGGGTTTTACTAGACTCTAGAAAGAATATGTCTTTGGTTAATAATGTAAAACTGTAATATACTAATTGGAACTGGTAATGAACAAAGTTGTCGTTATCAATGGATAAACACTGTATGAAATCAAAACTTTCTGCTGTAAGTAAACTTCCCGCAGAAGGTTGTGATTTCATGCTTTTTTGTTCCAATGATCATGACAATATTGTTTATTCCAGTTCCAAGTATTATTAGGCCTACATCGCTACAAAATTAATGAAAGACAAATTCTTGCTATAGGTTAGTAAATACCAATAGGCATGGTTGACAAGCAAAATTAATGAAATTGCAAAATATTGAAGTGTTATCAGGCATCCTGAGTCAATAGACCCTAACCACACTACAAGAGCTTGTAAATGAATGATTTTCGTCCTGTTAGTTATTTCTGTAAACCATTAGCAGAAGTCCAAATAATACTGCCTGAATTGAGCATATCGTTTCAGTTGCTGGGATAAGCATAACCACTCATGTGTGACCCCCATTTTGAACTGAGGACGTTGTGGAGTGACACCCTGTATTTGTATTTTATGAGGACTGATTTTAAATACAATCCATACTTTGCATCTGTATTAATGTCTCTTCACGCAGGGGAGAGAATGTGCACTGTGGTGCAAATTATTCACATTTTTCCATTACGGTGACGACAGTCAAGGGGTGGCTACCTGGCGTTCAATTTGCAGTATGCGGCTGAAGCTTTGGCATCTGAGTGATCAGATTTTGTCATTGCATGTCACTATTAATGGAGTTATTGTACATAAAATGAAATATATTTATATATGGATTGCATTATTATCTGCAGTTTGATTTCATGAAAGCCCCCAGGTTATACTAGAGCAGATAAGCTGGCGCTCGAGACACCTCATGACATGGTATGACTCGAGTCGAACATTCATATCATTGCATAATAGTGCGATGTATGCTCATTTTGCTCTGTGGGTGTGGCAATGATGAGAAAGTGGTTTGATATCATTTTGTTTACTTAATGCAACTTTGTCATTGTGTACAGTACATGAAGAGTTCAGAAATTTTAGAATAAGTCATAATTTGTCGGTCAGTAATATGGTGTTTCAATGCTACACGTATGTGATAATTGGTATATTATGTATAGTATGTTTAGAAAAAGTAGCTTTTGCATCAATCGGGATTTTTTGTTCACATAGCATACTTTTTGCGTTAGTGCTTAGTATGTTGCAGGTAATCAGTCCCTACCTATCTTCAGATAGCTACAGTTTAGCGTCCCCGCAATCAGTAAGTCAATTCCAGGTACAATTGAACCCATTGGCATAATTCCCCTTCACAGCAATTACATAATGAAAATCAGGCCATTTTTTTAAAGCAACAATCCCAAGTTACAAAGTGTTGCGTGTGCATGATGAGAACCAGGGGGGGAAATCAGCCCCCAATCATGCGAACCCAGACATTGCTCAAGAAGTCTTCATTTCAAGGTTTAAATAAAGTAGTTGCAACTTTCATACCTCCCAAGGCCGACTTTGCCAATAATTACCATGTAAAGGAAAACCCGTGAGAAATTGCATGCAATTTTTTTTTGTTGCATATCCCCGCACTTTTTCAGCCGACCACATCAAACGCGATTTAAAGTAGCTGCTACTTTAATAGCAGCGCTTCATAAAACCATTATTAACGCTAGAACTACACACAAAATATTTAAAATTATGTAATGCAATTATACAAGTAGTATTAATAAATAACAGTGCAATAATAATAATAATAAGTACAAATTGTAAGAAAATGACCTAGTGTGTAGTTAAACAGTTAAATGCTCATAATGGGGTTAAATATATTGATACAAGAATAAAATGTAAGTAAAAATTCTGTGAGACCCAATATCTAAATATGAGAAGTTCAAAATATTGTAACATATAATATACTAATAAGAGTAATAACTAACATTGCGGTAATAAAATTAATAATGAAAATGTGTAAGAAAGTGACCTCGTGTGTAGTTAAACGCACAAATGCTCATTAATGGGGTTAAATATTGATATTTATAAGTATAAAATATAACTAAATATTGATATATTATCATGTAAAAACATTATGATGATTAGTAAAATGTAGATAACTATAATACAAATACAACACATAAAATATAATTTCAGCAAAATATTTATGGAAATGTGTCATAAACACTTTACAATTTCGAAAGTTAATGTCGTAGATAAATAATAAAATAGGTAACCTCGTTAAGGCCATTTCACAAAAAAAATGTCGCGCGGCAAACGGCGCGACATTTTTTTTGGTGAAATGGCCTTTAGAGTTAGTGACGACAAGAATAGCTGCTACTGATAACAGTGATAAGATAGTATCGATTAGCAGTAACTTTTTTGCATGCAGCAGCCTAGGGCAGCAGCTGACTAAGCGTAAATAATCTTTTTTTTCCGCGGATTGTTTTTGCGGCTTGGGTTTGTTCAGTCGAGCGTTGGAGTCACCGACCGTCGGTTGTTAGGATAGATCATCATCATCAACAACAAGAGAAGGAAGAAGAAGAAGAACCGAAGAGATGATCTCTCACGCTGTGGGTCTGGTCCTGTCCCTCTTCTTCGTGTACGTGGCCAGCCCTGGGTCGGACCTCTTCTCGTGGCATCCGACATGCATGGCTCTGGCTGTGAGTAATATATATCTTGTAACACAGGTTGTATCATTGAAAATAGGGCCCTCCTTTCATTACAACACTATTACTCTCTCCCTTTGGCGACAGTTTCTGTTCGTGGCCCTGGAAGGAGTGCTCCTCTTCTCACCCGAGAGCGTCATGCACGTGCCCAACCTCAGGCCATGGAAGGTCACCTTCCACATTCTGGCCATGGGTCTGGCCGTTGCCTTGACCCTTGGCGGGTACGTACACACGCTTTTGGATTATTTTTAAGACCGTTAAAGCGCTTATTATACTGTAACTATAGCAGCTGCAGAGCCCGTTCTTCGCACGGCCTGTTTCCATGGTAACTACTAGTTGCCATGGATAATGTGTTTCCATGACGACGACTCACCATGGCAACGAGTTACCACGGAAACAGGACGTGCGAGGATGGAGGGCTCCGCTGCTGGTTACAGTGACAAGTGACTCGGCATTTGGTAACTCCATTGCCATGGTAACCAAACTGGAAAAAACAAACCAACAAACTTTGGCCTTTGTACATGCAGATGTATTTTTTATAGTGATCAACAACTAATCATTATTTTATTAATTATTGTAATGATTACAATTTTGAATTATTGGTGTCGATTTCTAAGTGTGGACGGGTAGCTGCTTTGCCGTATGATCCTGGCTTGGCTTGTCATTTTGAATGATGTGATGGAAGCATGTGCAATGGCTTGGTGTAATTACTTGTGTGTACATTATTTTGTATTTCAGTTCTTGCATGTGGCCTCACTGTGCCTGACTTGCATTAGAGTGCGGTTTACGTGAACCAGGTATTTTTTTCTCTCCAGTGCTTATGCAAAAGGCTATCAAGTATGAATGATAATTGTTCACCCAACCCCCCCATTGTCTTCATAACCTGTATTACTTTCAAGGTTGCAAGAACCCATACTTCCTCCGCTTGCACAACTTTTCCCGGTATTCTACGGTGCTCTATTATTACCTTCTGGTTATTTATGGAATGTAAAAGCAGCTCAGGTTATCGGTGCAAGAGAAAAATTGAGTTCTTATAATGTAGCAAGAGCATGCTGCATCTCGCATAGACTGCTTTAGCAGTAGCTTGGCAGCTAACATTGGTTGATTGGCTTGAACGTGTCTAGAGAAGAGATAAAGTGTCTTTCAATCCAACCCCTTCAATTGTGTCGTCACTAAATACTTTGGCTAATTGTCCAGCTTCAGCGCAATCTACTACCATAAAGAGAGCCTGGATCGTCCTCACTTCACCTCGTGGCACAGCTGGGTAGGACTGGTTACCGTGGGTTTGATGTCCATGCTGCCTGTGGCCGGATGGGGCATTAAGCTGGGTTTATTCCCACCCAAGATGATTGGTGATATGAAGTTCTACCACGGGATGGGAGGAGCCGCAACCACCATGGTGGGGATGGGTGCCATTGCCCTCGGGATGCAGAGCCTGTGGTTCAGCCAGAGGGTCACAGGGCACTTGTGGGCTTTGAGTCTCGGAGCTGTCGGATTCCTGGGTTTGGTCGTTGCCAACCACATGCTCAAGACCACCATCAAGAGGAAGCCCAAACCCAGGGCAAAGGCATGAATCATTGAGGAAATGATGGATGCTGATAAGGTAGAAGTCAAGGAGTCTGAAGATGACAGCTAACTTTCCGGTGACAGGGGACGAGGTGCATTTTTTATATGGTGGGGGTACCTTCTACATTGCCAGTATCTATTCCAGCATTGCACTTGATTCGTTGTAAGCGCATCATTTGTGCGACTTAGCCTCGAGTTGTCTAATGGCATGATTAGCCATGTATCTACTTAATTGCAAATAGTGCAGACTACCAATGATGCAAGTTCTGAACATCGAGTTTGTGCTGTGTCGTGCCTAATTATCCCCATGATTGTCATATAATGAATTAATGATGTTACAATGAATCAACCACCGTACTGCCTTATATAGGTTAGATTTTTATGCTGGGTTACTTTCAGTTCTGTCAGGGTATTATGGTGAGGGTTTGCATGAGCATATCAGTACTCAGTAGTATGAAGGGGCCAAGTTTCACGTTAAGGGCTTGTTGTATTGACACAAATTTATGATTTTAAAGCTCTTATTTTACATTACATACTGCAACTTGATTATAATTTGAGTCGGTACAACTAGGCCTAAATGAAGAACGTAATTTTTTTGAAGTTTGTTCATGCTGTATGTGTCTTCCGATGATATTTTATATACCAGTGTATGATTCTTACTTCCATATGTAAGCCACAATAAATGATACTTTACATACATTGTGTCTTTACATACACTGTTGTTATTTTCTGTCAACATATTTTGTGTGTACTTCTATGCCAAACGTGACGCTTGCAACGTATTTTTCTTTTTCGTTACATCTCATGTGCTAGAGGATCATTGGGCTGTGAAACGCAGCTACGGGTCTGTATTAAAGGAAAGAAGAGGATGTATGCAGAAGAGGGGAACGTCGTATTACGAGGTGAAAAATGGTGTCTTTTTTCTTCAGGCCTGGTGGGGATCGTCTTGGACAAATCCCTCCCCAGGGTGACATTGGGTCCTTTGGATTTCCCACCTTACTTCTCCACTTTTTTCTTTTTACTTTCCTTCTTTTCCATCTAACTTCTCCGCCATCAGACACAGGAGCATCTCGGGACTGCTGCCAAACTACTTGATTTCCTGACTCTGTGTAAATTTGATGGATATGAGGAAAGAAGGGCAAACTCGGCTAAATTGCCTAATTGCTCGTCAACATGAGTTTACGGTAACTACTCCCTGGCAGTGGGTTAAAAGGAGGAGGATGTGTCATCAATGAAACGGTAGAAATGTTTCACCCCTCTCCCCACTGCGCTCCTTTTATTAAGGCTGCTATTTTTGCGCAACTGCTCTTAAGACGCAGGGGAAAGTTGGGGCACTCAGTTTCAAGATGGTGTAAAAAATGGGGAAAACTTTATTAGATTTCATAAAGGCGAGAACCGGGGGTCCTTGTGGAAGGAGATTGTCTCTTCCGGCCTGACAGCTATTCTTATCCAAGACCCAGTTTCATTAATCCACAACTTCTTTTTTTTTCAGGGATGGAAAGGAAAAGGAGAGGAGGGTTAACTAAAAATTGTTAATCGATTTCCATGTAATTAGGGCATGGGTTAATGAACAATGTCACATTATGGACTGGACAAAGTTGGCTGAATGAAGCGCTTTTGAGTTTTTGGGGGTGTCGCTGCAAGTGGGGAAATGGAAGGATGCACTTTATCAAGTGAGATGCGATGGCCACTTGAGGTATTGCAGCGCCTGTAAAGTGCTGTTTGTCCATTATTAATGAGCACCCGTCTTTTGCCATGCAGCATTTTTAGGAGAATTTCACGGCACTTAAAAAGTTACTGGCCTAGTTCAGCCGACATGTCCATTACCTATACTTACAAAAAATTGTGATGAGTAATAAGTTTTCAAGTACTGGTACAAGTTGACAATCCTAATTTTGACACTTCTTGTGTTCCTACCCTGTGACCTTACTTGTCTGTTAATTAGCGCACCCTTATTCATCCTGACACCATATCTTGGTTCCAATGCAAAAACTTTTTCGACACCTTCGCCTGTCATCCCTTACACAAAGCGACTCAAAAGGGAAGCTTTCGCGTTCAAAAAACGAAGCCATTCAAGCTTTGAAACCATTGTGTAGTTACAAGACATCTGGTTCGTTATGAATCTGTCGCAGTGTCATGTTTTTTTTTTTCAGAGAAGAACACAAATGCATTGCCACAAAATTGATCAATTGTATATGATATTCCTTAGTAATGTATTGTCTCATCCACTTTAAGTTATCGAGTGTCACAGCTTTTATGTGCAGAACCGACCAATGTTGACTTGTGGGTCACATCAGGAGTCAGACGTGTGGGCAACCGGTGTCAAAAAACCGAGGGAATAACACAAGCCAAACACTCGCCACCTGACACGTAACGCGATCAGAAATTCAATTACGTGTCTGTTTCATGTCGATTTTCCAGGGAACGCCTATATCTATAGCCAGGAGGAAGGATAGAATAGAAAAAGGAAAAAAAAGGAGCACAGTCTGCAGCTTCAATCGAAATGATTGATCACACTGCACTGGTAGAAAACGTGGCGCCCATATAATAATAAAACAGGAAATAAAATTGCTTATGATGGACGAGTTGGCACAATTTTGATTAGTGTCCTGTCACTGTATGAAAGTAATGATTCTAATTGCAGCACCAACAGCAGAAAACAAACAAGAATATCAGCTTCTGTTGGGTCACCCTGTAATCCTCGAAAAATGTCGATATCTGCAGCAGCTGGTACGTTACTTCCAATGAAAATGTGTCGGGAGGCATAACCTTCCGAAGAGTATAGGAGAATTCTTTTGGAAAAAAAAAAGAAATAGTGCAAGAAAATCCTCTCCTTTCGCCTCGAGGGGTAAGGAGAAAACTCGATTTCGCTAATAACCGTAACGAAGGCTGAGAGGTAATCACACACTGGGCTTGTGAAATATGGAAAACGCGGTTGGGGTTGGGAGGAATCGATCGTGGCCAACTAGTAAGCTTCTTTTTGCCGAAGGAAATTAAGTTTTTCTCCTTGGGTGTGGGAAAAAGAAAAAAAGAAAAAAAATGTATAAGGTGATACAAAAAATGAAAGTCTGATGTTGCATTACTAAAACTATGCAATAGTAATAACCTTAGCGTCCTATATATAGGACAGTGTACCGTTGTTAGGTAGTTATTATGTTTTGCTTGCAAAAAAAATTAAAACGAAATAATATAGCCATCCTTTGGTGGGGAAAATGACAATAATTGAACAAGTGTTTTGGCTCACCCTGTGTATATGAAAGGATAGAAGATGGCCCGAATCTTCAGAGACTTGGGCGACGTTGAGTTGATAGCGACTGGAACCCATTTTTTAATTTCCGGAGAAAGAAGGGGGGGTTGGAAAGAAAGAGGAAGGCTTTAATAAAGGGAGTTTATCATTTGAACGATTCCTATCGGACTTATTTTTCATGGGTGTTGTGAACCTAATGGTTCTTGGAAGTGAACTTTATGAACCGTTTTCATGCGAAATAATGAGGTCCAAAGGGAGCTGGCGAAATTATATGATATTCAATTCGCAGGTTTTGATCATTTTTGCTAAAAAAAAAGGACAGGAGCGAAAATTTTGAAACAATGAGCCAGTTATATTAATCTAATCATGCGAATGTAGTGCAGAATGATTAGATTTTACATTTGAATTATTTCAATATATAATGATTGAAATTTCTTTTGCCTTTTTGATTGGTTGGCGTGTGAGTGAAAACTGCTGGAAATAATAAAGATTTACCACACATGATCATCCAAATGGTGCGTTATATGCACTAGTTTAACAGCGTTATTATATGAATTTTATAATAATATTAATTAACAGGTACTGTGAGCCAGACGTAATTAATAGCGTGTGCAAAACTCAGTCAACGTTTGCTTCATAATTTTGGAAGCCACGTTTATCAAAAAAGCTAGCTGTAATTGAAAATGAAATACATTGCGGCGGCAGAGCCCGAATTAATGTATTAGCGCGGCAAATTGGCCGAGGATAATTATAGATTAAAACAAAAGTAATTTGAATTAGCCGCGTTTTGGCGGTTCCATTGCAACAATATAATGTCCCGACATGTCATTCGCAGGTCATATTTTGGCAATCCTACAAAGCTGATTACTCTTGACATTAACTTCAGTCTGCCAGCGTTTAGGTTGCAATGCATATATAAATACCTCTAATGCACACTTTGATATTTGCGAAATTGTATTAAGAAATAGAGAAAAAATAGCGAATAATTTTTTGACTCACAAAGTCAGTGGAAAATAACTGAGAATTTTCTTCCACTTATTTATACAACTGGAAACCTATAAGAAGGAAATGGCATTTTTTTTGCAAAAAAAAATATATATCCGGTACAGTTCTTAAAGGGCTCACTTTGCAAATCCATCGCTCATCTCGAAATGTCGGAAAGATAAAGTAAGCCTTGAGGATTTATTGTGTCCGGAACTGAGGAGTATAAAAGGGACCTATGCTCGACCTCATTACGATTGATATGTTTATTTTAAAAACCGGTTTTGCGGGTATTTTTATGTGAAAAACTGCGCGTTTCCTGGACAGTTTAATGAGCATGTTGCACTTTATTTGGGAGGTTTAATAATCCGTGAAGAAAAATGCCAGATGAAAAATTGCGGGATCCAAAGTATGGCGAAAAATGTCAACATCTTTCGCTGAAATCTGTCAGGCTCGCAAATTGATTCATCAGTCATGATAATATATTGGGAATGGTATAGATGGCACCGATTTCCTCATACCGAAAATGGGTTTTGGGATAAACAAACAAATTAATAAAAAAAATTGTTGGAGGAAAAATTTTCGGTAGCAAAGTGGATTTTTTTCTCTCCTACAAATACGAGCTTACCAACATGTCAAGTTGTCTATAAAAAGAAGAACGGTGGACAACTCTCGATTTGTCACACATACAGTTTCTTGGACAAATATTGCCACACCGACTGAGCAAAATATTACGCCGGAGTTTGCGAAATTCTGAAGAGTGGATCAAATCAATTGACACAGGCTGAACCCGAAGGTGTCGCATTTTAAAGCAATTTTTGGAGCACTTTAGATAAAATAATTGTTTTCTTGGTAAATTATTTCAACTGCCTCAAAATAACGAAAAAGAGTTGACCACTCCACAGATGAGTAGTCATATTGACTTATTCTTGCGAATTGTTTTTGGCAAACATTTCAGAGGTCAGCCATGACAAACTATTCGTCCTAATGCATATTTACGATGTGGTAGGCATCTGCGAACAATTCCACAAAAAGTAGTGATGGATGTTCAATATAGACTGAACCCAGCAGCGGCGATTAATTTTTGCAAATTATGTAATTAATATTTTGCACTTGACTATTACGCATGAGAGAGCCGGTATAAATATGGATTAGGTCATTAGGATTTGCTGAATCATTTGACGTAGCGCATTACTCGATCCGATTATTAACACAAATAAGGGCCGACCCCATGCGAACTGGAGAGTTTTGAATATGAATTCAGACTATAGAAGTAATTTTTTTAGCGAGATCACCTTTTTTGAGGGTTCCGTGGTCCAATCGTTAAGGGTCAAAGAAGTGGGTGTTAAATCACTGTTTCCGGACCGGTCAAACACTATAAATCGCTCTTGACCTGAGTTTCGATTGGAGTTCGCAGAAGTGTGTTGGTGACCTGTGGAAAAGGCCATGCAGTAAATTCATGTAACTGCTTTCAAGTTGTAAAACTTCTGGGATTAAAAAAAAAAAAAATGTAGTTTGTATAAAAGAAATATTACTCGCAAAATTTATATGCCCAGTTGAATCAACTCATATTGTGATTAAATTTTCTGTGTATTTTCTCTCTCATTTCTCAATTTCGTTTTGCAGCTCTAATATTTGCTGTGTAGGTATACCATTCACCTGTTTACAGTTCACGTCCAGATCCATTGCTGATGTATATTGTAGGTGGCCGATGACCCTTAGCCAGCAGTGTAAACTCAGTGAGAACTTTATGGCTCGAATTCTGGCCCCTCAGGCTTTTCCTCCCCAAAAAAACGACAAAAAATCTGGTGAAACTAGAGAAAGCTTCGACTCTTCTAGCTCTGTAAACGCAACTCTTGTAGATCAATCGGAGGTATTTGGATTGCAGCTTATCTGGCTCTCATACAAACATTACGAAAATGTGATATTGAAGGGACGTATACTGTACAACAATAGTCAAGAGACGGGTCAATGTACATCGGCCTCGGAAGTGATTCAAATATACTTTGGCATCAATCAACCTTATAAGACCATAACTGATGACGGACACCCATCTTATGAATCCGTTTCCCGCAAGACCATCCCACAGCACTTTACATATCCGTGATTCATGTGCGCCCGGAATGAAAGCTCGAATTTACGGAGTCGAGCCTGCCTGATTTATTGTCTGCCCAGTTCGCCAATTCCAGACTTTTGCACCCCAAAAAAAAGTCGGACTTGGAACCTTCCAACAAAAAAAAAAAACGAAAGAAAAAGTGTTGGCTCAATGTAACCGGATTGATCCGTATTTTTTGAATACCGGTGGGTCAGTCAATCACAATTTTTTTTGCGTGCAAAGGAAACCTTCATATATTGTTGTTCAACCATTTTCGCAAAGTCAAGCCTGAAGATCGATCTGCGCTGCAATACATTAGGTTGCAGATGTTGATGCGGCCCAATAATCCTCGTAAAAAAAATGCAAGGCAGTTTTACTCCGAGCACAAACTCAGGTTAATGATAATTTAATCCCAGCATCACTTTTCAAGGCATGCTTTAGAAAGGTTAAACTGAAAAGTATGGTTATGCGAGCTTATCTCGTGAGACAAGGAACCGGGTGTAATATATTGCGCCATATTTTTTCAAGGAAATTGTGCCGAAGATTCTTATTTTACACCTATTTTTTGGGGGAGCCTCCAGGCATTTTTTGGGTGGTCAAAAAAAAAAAAAAGAAGGTAGATATCGACTGTATGAGGACGAGTGTCGGAGAAGTGGACGTTTGGTTCACCTTTGACCTCAGGAGTCGTTTGTAACCGAGAGCTTGCCAACTGCAGACTCTGGGCCCGTGTCTGGAGAGTGTGTAATGCCTATTTACGAGTATTTACGGAGCGTAAAATTGTTTCGCTGCGCCGCTTGTTTTTGGGGCAGGACCGCTATACCTACTTTTGCCGATAACAAAAACTATGGTCAAAATGCCGATGCTAATTCCAGCAGGCTTGAAATGGGAGGGTAAAAATGCGGATGAGGTACCGATTACCTATATACAATAACAAAGAGGTCGACTCTTACATATGTCTGCTTCGTACATACTGTGCAGTGTGCATTCATGGGAAAAGCCATGTCCGTAAAATCAAAAGTAAATGAAACATACAAGTTTATTTTACTTGATGAATTAGGGCAGAATTTAAACTGCATTTTTTGACCTGTGTTATTTTAAACAACATATCTGCCTCTAGGATATAGAGTCAAATATGAATGCATGGATGCATGTAATTAAACTCAACAAGCAATTAGATACTATGAAACCCTATGTTAATTTTTTTGAAATGTGCTCATGTTATTTTCACAAGGAGCCTGCTTTTCATAAAACAACATAACTACATCAGCCCTGAATGTTTATGCTCCAAGTAAAATCATAGTACAAAATGATGCATGCAACTCAGGTTCCTGGAGAGAGAGAGAAAAAAAATCCATCAGTTGACAGCAGGTGAAAGATTGCGCAGACTTTGTTTTTGAAGTTTTGTCCCAATAATGCATATATTACACCCGACATTCCGCCCTTGGGATTGTTGCTCGCAAAAATAACTGGCGCGAAATTTTCACTATGGTTGGCCTGAAGGGAACAGACAATTTATAGGACCTGAATGTTAAATTGACGCCATCATTTTCGCAAAGGTGCAAGCTCATGTGGACTACAAGGTGGTTCACTATCCATGTATACAATACCAGAATGTATAGGTACATAACAGGAAAAATATGTTCAGTAAACATAATTATAAGCTTCATTTAATCCACTTGTGATATTTGCAATTGCAGCTACTAATAATATATTTTTCCCATCACTTTTAAATGGGGGCTTTTGGGCAGTGTATCACACTGTACCTGTTGGCGATGTAAACAAGGATAAGTTAGTAGTTATGTCACGCGGGCAAGGTAAAGAGATAAGGCAAGAAGGGCTGAGAAATTTGTTGCTGGCATGTGTGCAGCTGAATGTGCAAATCTGCTCAGAGGCCCCTCCCAGCATATATCTTCCTCGGACTTGACGGAGGGAAAAGCCAGTCCCAGGACGGGTTTTATTATATTATGGAGCTCAGATATGATTTGATGTAGCGGATAGGACTGGATAAAATAAGGTCCTGTTTGTGTGTGCTGCATTACTTGGGACAAGGGCAGGTTTCCAATCTGTATAAGAAAAAGTTGGGAGAAAAAGATGAGACATTTTCAATAACCGAACTTTTGCGCTTTTGACAAACCTCCTAAAACTTTTGCATGCTGGGAAATAATTTTTTGCGCAATTTTTTGGTGTGTCTTCTTTCAGAAAAGGCAGTTTGTTGGAGTGTCTTTCATTTCGAACAAAAGCCTTGCAGACTCTTCCTCCAGGCAGCGGTGGCTTGCATGGGATAAAGTTCTCATTCCTGAAATCCAATTACTGTTTCAGTCCTGGTTTCTGCGGGTTGGCGCCGTTTGTTTAGCTAAAATGGCGCCTTGTATAGTGGGTTAGAACTAACCTGATGGGTAAGAACTTAACGATGAAATATTATCGATGAAGAACCTCATCCCGCCTGATGATTAATTATGGCCAAGTAGGACATGTTCAGATCAAGGAGATTTCAACTTTCCGATTTCCCTGGAAGCCCGTGGAACCCAAAATTTTAATTAACTAAAGCCGCATCACTTGTCCGGCTTCCAGTTAAAATTCTGGGATATCAAAGGGCTGGATATTGGCAATCATGTAGTGCTGCAAGACGAAAAATATTTCAGGATCATTGCAACTTATACACTGCACTGGCGAAATGATGACAAAATGATGACGCACAAATTAATTATAAAATATTTACAAACATAATGACAAACTCTTCTGGGTTTTTTTTCTCCAACTGCTGAACAAGTATTTTCTCGTCTTGAACATCAACTCTAATGTTGGGTCATTAAATAAAGAGCAGTAATAACTTATCTATTGAAACCGTTTGAGTGCTTTCAGTTCTGCAAGACAGTTTATGGTAATGGACTTCAAATGAGCGTCTATTTTTTTGCAGGATTCTGCACAATGCCACATTTGTCCCTGATCTTTTGTTATGAAAGAAGGAAACGCACAAGATGGAGCTCATATTTCGCCATGTGGTCCAATAATAGTGCAGGTATATATAAAGTGGAGAAACTTTATGCTTGATGGGATTGAAAGAGCGATTTTATTATTTCCAGAAGTGCAGTGGAGCCCATCCTAGTAAGAAGGGGTGGAAAAAACTGGTTCTGGCAGTGGCTCATAGGAATCAGCATATCAGGGTAAGCGCAAGTCTATAAAAACCGAAGTTTGAGTGTTTACTGCCCTTTTCCTTTTGCGACATCTCAGAGGGGATATATCATTCAATATACGTACCTGACTTCTGCGGTATTGACTCTTCAAAACCATTTTGAAGATACTCCAGTCAATATACTGTAGGAGTGTAGGCCACTAACAAATGCACGCAAACAGAACGATTTCGCGAAAATTGTGAAATTACTATTAACAATATTTTGCACAGTCCGTGCTTATTTCAGTAGCTTCATTTTGATTAGTTTTGACGTCATCCGCTTCGATAGTAGTTTCTCTGCAAAATTGATCCGTGGGTCACGGGGAGTTATGCCTTTTTATACCTCCAGCTTTCAGCAGGATCGCGCAATTTGACCGGGCCTAAAATCTCTATAATCCGGGAGCAAGTAGGCGAAACGTATTGCGCGAAATCCCCCCCAGTTTAATTATCAGGATTTGGCGATACGTCACACTCGTTTACGTGTGTTGATTTTGCCGACCAGAAAATCGATCCAGGCTCTTGGAATAGTGCGAATATTGAGAAGATTTTGCCAAAAAAATTGCTATTTTAAAGGTGATGCTAAACTCATCGTGGTAATGATCTTTTTACCCGTCTTGATTCATTGTGAAGCGGATTTTTCTTTGGCTCGGTGCATTATTTTCATTGATATTTTTGCTCGTAGGTTTAATGTTAGAAAAATTGCATTCACTGTATGTCATGCTTTTTCCTGATTGTTTCAACAGTTTTCCAAGTAAGAAGGGGCTTATAACTACAGTACACACCAGGTTGCACATGACAACTTAAATTTGGCCCAGTGTTTGCCATTTTGACACAGCTGGAAAGTAGTAGCCCACGGCTTATTACGGAGCCTCATGGAAAAATTCCGCAGTGTCGCCACCGTCTATGCGAGTTTAACATGGGAAAGCGCCACTGCGGCG
>JYFJ02005431.1:0-25083 GCA_000934665.2 Catajapyx aquilonaris
ATTTTACTTTAATTGCAATGAAATTTTTTATCATAGCACATTGGACTGAGTTCTAGATAAACAATACTATCACATTTTAATTTATTAATAAATAACATTATTAAATGTGGTACAGCCAAGTGTATCAATTTCTGAAAAAATCCACTTGCGATAAATATTTTTTAATTTTGTGCTAGATTTTTTGTAATTAATGTCATAACTGTTTTTGGGTTTGTGCGGCCCCTCAGGTTCATTATCAACATTTACATCCCGCTAAGTAAGAAATAAACAGAGTGGCAGCAATTTTTACCAGACCCCACAGAAATTCACTGTCCAAGGTATAATCGTATTTATTTCAGTTGTTAACTGTCAAATGAACTTCAAATTTGGTATCCTCCTAGCTCAATTGTTACTATTCATAATTATCCATTCTAAATTCCAGATAATCTTAATGGAAACTTTTTATCACATCCTGTGTATAACCCCACCACTCCATTTTTTGGGGGTGTCCCAATATTTTCAGATCAGGGCAAGTACAAGGTGTCAAAAACCTATATTTTCATATTTATGGGATTTGTGCCAGGCATGTCAGAAGTAGCTCTAGCATGATAACTACAGTACAACAAGATAAACTCACTGTGCCATGCATTTATTAATTATTTTTAGCAGAGTATTACTGGAATCAGAGATTTTCAAGGAATTTTACAAAGAATTATTCTTACCTTCTTTCGTCAATACTGGACATGGCATCTGGACTAATTGGGATTGTACGATTCCATAACGTTTGATAAATTGGAGGTGAGGGGCATCAACGTCAGCAGGTTGTTATTTTTATTTTAATTTCTCTCTTTAATTTTTATACTCTTAATTTACTTGAATCCATTTATATAGACAGTACAATTGCGAAACAAAATTCTTTCATAGGTATATCAAGTTTTTCTTTACATGCACATGGGTCTCCGTGGGCCTACTTGTGACATATGCAAATAGAGATTGTGCCAAGTTTGTGGGTCATTTTTAGTTATTACCATGGTCTTAGAATACTAAGTTTTGGACACTACCTCTCATCGCCTGCCGGGGCGTTTTGCATGAGGTGCTCACCTGAGAGCGCCACGAGACCTTTCACGGAGCAATTATGTGGCGACCCTACCGGACTACGCTGAACTTTATAGGTACAAAAGAGAAGTGCTACATGCGGGTCCAACATGGCCGCAGCGACCATGTTGGGTCCCCCAATGTAGCACCTCCCTTTTGTACCTATAAAGTTCAGCGTAGTCCGGTAGGGTCGCCACATAATTGCTCTGTGAAAGGTCGCGTGGTGCTTTCAGGTGAGCATCTCATGCAAAACGCCCTGGCAGGCGATAAGATAAGATTGTAGGGGTAGTGGGGGGGGGGGGCTGGTTATTACTAATATCGCCCAAAGCTGTTATTTTTGTGTAGCTTGTTGCCCCCTGATGCAGGTGCCCCATTACTCTCAGGTGGTCGAATGTAGCAGTTGCTATAAAATAGGGAACCTGATTAGGGGCGCAACAAGCTACAAAATATAACAGCTTTGAGAAAAATTTCCTAAATACCTGTAACTAAAAATGACCCACAAATTTGGAACACCGTCTATAGGTTTAGGAGACCATAGAATTCAAATATGCTGTCAAAAATGCAAAAAGAGATGTCCTTTGAAAAGTTACTGGATTATTTTATAAGGTTCACTTCCTCTCATCTGCTGCAAGTCTGAGGCAGGTAGATTAGGACTGGTCCTTCTTATCTGTCCCTGCCTACCCTAGTGAGCTCAAACCCTGTTTCCATTTACAGCTCTGATACATTTGCGGAGGTTCATCATGTTCTCATTTCTACTATAACCAAGTAGCACAGTCTGTAATATAAATGTAAGGAATACTTCAAATGCAATTAAATAAAAAAATGTGTGATTTATTCAGAGTACTCGAGACGTATCCCTGGGTTTATATCTGACAGTGTACAGCTATTAGTGCATTAGTCCCATGGTATAGATTGCCCAGAACATTCAAAATAGGTTATTTGTCTTATTACAGTGGTTCCCAACCTGTGGGCCATGACCCCAAAGGAGGTCGCAAAGCTTTTTCCAGGGGGGTCATAGTGGTTATTTTCACTTGCAATATATTTTATAGGAAATTTCACCATGAAGTAACACGTATAGAGGGTGAAGAAATTCTCGCGGACAATCACCAGGTAGACAGATAGTACTCACAAAACTACTATACTAATAGGGATGTGCAATTAGTTTTGTGCTCCATTGTGTAGTTAATGCTTTCATCGCTTTTTGGACATGGACAATGTGTTAGGGGACCGAGGCAAGGGATTGGAGGCCCTTGAACTGACTTTTGCTTCTTAGAAGCTGGTGGAACAGATATGACCTCATGAAACTTTGACGGTGCTGTACACATTAACTATGCAATGGAACCCAAAACTAATTGCGCATCCCTTTATTATTTTTACAAGTACTATCAGTCTACTTGGCAATTGTCCGCGAGTTTCCCTTCACCCTGTATACTGTACATATGGGGAATTTTCAACCCTTCTCCACATTAAAACAAAGGCAAGAATCAGAATGAATGTTGAAGATGACTTTGACAGACACAGCCTCCAATTATGAAGACTGTAGCTTGATGCAAGTGGAACCATCATATTGGGTTAATCAAATATTAGGTAAAAATTACATCATGAATGTATGATATACAGTACAGGAAGTCCCCAGTTTATGAACAACCTGGTGATTCATACTTACAAACGAACTTCCAAGGCTACCCATAAGGATAATTAATAATTATATCTCCACTTCTATCTCTTATGCATACCTTGACTGACACCAAGTTCAACATATAAATACTGTATAATAAATAAATAATTGGGGAACTGAGTTCTTCCAAGCATTTAAACAAACACACATGATGTAAGTGGTTTGTTTGAGCAACATCTTTACGCTGTAAATATGCCATGTTCCTCAGGGGTCCGAGTTACATACAAATCCGACTTATGGACATTTTCAGGAACATAACCCCATTCGTAGACTGGGAACTTCCTGTATTTTAATATGTTCACACTATAAAATACTGTTTTACGCAAATGTATGTGTGTGTGGGAAGGGTCACAGGTTACTTTAAAAAAAATATATAGATACCCCATTCTAGGGCCGAAAGACCCTCTTAGGGGAGTGGGAATACCACAATATTTGGAACCATGTGTATAATTTAATTATTTAGTTGGTCCATGATTAGGGTAGGTAGGAGGGGATGTGCAAAGTGCAAGCCAAATGTCGCAGCTTGGTCATTTTGTGAACTCCCCCGGGTGGATTAGTCTAGCGGAAATTTCCACCCGAGACGAACCCAGAGATGGCCCAACTCTGCACGAGATGAAGGGGGGAACCCCGGGTTGGGTTCGAACCCGGGACCTTAACATTTGTGGGCGCGTGCGTTACCGCTGCACCACTCCGCCTCCCTTGGTCACAGGTTACTTCGTTATTATAAAAGAGGGTTACGACTCGAGAAAGGTTGGGAACTACTGGGTTTTTATAACCACTTCCTTGGACAGGTAGTGGCCACAGATGTGAGGAATATGCCTGTTTATTTCATGTAAAACATGGCAGGTTTGGGTTGCAAACTTGTAATTGAAGGAATAAGCTCTTTGTACTTAATAGTACAGGGTGTCCCACAAATTACGCTACCCAGAATTACTCCCATAACATCAACACAAATGAAGATATTGCAACGAAATTTGAACTGAACTAACCTTGTCATGTGTGATTTGAAATGGCATCACAACATGTGTTGGAAATGGCCACCATTAGCAGCCAGGCAGGTCTCAACACAGCGCGACATATTTTGGAATGTTCTGGCCAGCATATCCTGCGGTACTGCCTGAATTTCCTGGACGATGTTGTCCTTCAAAGCCTCGATGGACCGTGGATTGTTGCGGTACACTCTTCCGTTCAGAAAGCCCCATAAGAAGTAATCAGGTGGTGTAAGATCGGGCGACCGTGCCCCATCCTGTTGACAGGTTTGGGCCACGTTTGGATCAGGAAGCAAGGACATCCGCCACGCGCCACTGCTCTGGTGTCATCTGGCCGATTCGTCGCTCCAGCGTGTATTACAGTACCCATATTTGACAGACCCATTCCAATTCCTTTCTCACTTGTTGAGGTTGCTTGATTTAAAATTCCCTTGCAATATCTTCATTTGTGTTACAGTTATTAATGTAATTCTGGGTAGCGTAATTTGTGGGACACCATGTACATATAATTAAGAAAATATTGATATTCGTACTGCTTACCTACATTTACCAGGTGCCACGCACATGACGCAGTGATCTCGATGCTTCACTTAATGCAGTGGTTCCCAACCTATTTCCATTGTGATCCTATCTACAACCTTACCTTGACCCATCGACCCACATGACCCGCCCCTCCCCCCAGTCCAATCTGGTTCCCNCAACTACAGTGCAACACTTATGTAGATTTGAGTTGAACTTACCCCCACAATTCCCTTCTTTTCCTTATTTAAAAAAAAAAGTTATGTATACATTCCTTTTTCCTGGCCTACACTGTGACCCTTAAAAACATGTTGGCAACCCAATTTTGGGTTGGGAACCACTGACTTAATCTGACTTTCAGAGCAGCAGAATATATGCATTCAAGCACCTCCCACCATTCAAGCCCTGGATCTAGGACAGTGTGTTGTAGCTATGAAAGAGGGGGCCTGTGGCCTGAGTACAGTAATTCAAAATTTTATTGGGATGCATTCTCATACTAAAATCATCCCTAAAATAAATTGTGCCAGGGATGTCACCTTTATGAAGTCACAGAAAAAGTATTGTTTTCTTCTTTATTTCGTAGCACCATATGACTAGGCTATGATACAGCAAGAGTGCACATTTAAAAATATTTAAAACAGCTTCCATTTGGGAATGTACTGAATTTTAAGAGTCCGCATGGCTATTCAGGTTTTCCTTTTATCACAGGCTCCTTCACAGTCGTCATATGCCACAGAGAGGTCCTCCAGCATGCGCTGAATAACCTGGAAAGGTACAACATCAGGAAGTGTAGTAGGTAATAATGTTAACAGCTTGCAGAGAAGATTATGTGGTTAACTTGTTAATCACTTTCTGGAGCATGTCACTGTTTTAAGTGACCCATCAGCATATATTTATTTGTTTAATAATTAATAACTATTAAGTTAATATATTTCTCGGGTGCCTTTTGGTCACCTGTCTCCATCAGAGTGCATCATTTTCACTAGCGACTAACACCTAAATATGTATGTGTGTGGATGTAAGTAACTTTACCTCGTTGGGATCATCCAGTGCCTTGAGGCTGCAAGCATACATCATAGCAATCTCCATCGTCTTCTCCATTGACTCTGACTTGTTTTTAGGCTTATCTCTGGCCTTGTACTGCTCCTTCTCAACCTTATTCTTGACCACTTCAGAGAGGGTGTATAAAGATGAGACACCAGCGGCCAGACCTATCTGCTTGGCCAACTTTTCGGGAGGGATCTGTAGGCCTATCGGCGTCAGGTACCGGGTGTCTTCCAGCACATTCTTCCGGTCGACAGTTGCCTGCCTCATGTACCTGGATGCCCTTCTGCATTTCTCCTGATCCTGGCCCGGTGTCAGGACTGGTTCCTCTCGATTTGCCCAGTCCCCGACATACTCCGTCATGAGAGGTTCATGCGCCTTCCCCTTCCCCCGGTTTGTCCTCACTTTGGGACGGACTGAGGCCTTCCTCTGCCGCTAAAAGGGAATGTGACAATATAATATGGCTCTCTTAGGCTGCAAAATGCGCCCAAATTACCTCCCATTCAACCCATGCGGCGTCCTTTACTTCGTGCTCGGTTGGCACCACGGATTTGGTTAGGGGATCCGCTGATGCCTCTTCATTCTTCACGCTACCAGACCACCAGCTCATCCCTTCTCCTCCGGCCATTTTGTTCACCTCTGATGCCTGTGATGTTGCCAGATGAGAAAACAGGACGCGGAGTGGACAATGGCTGGGTTGCCAAATGTCGTGTTTCCCAAAATGGCCGAAGGAGGGCGCTTTTGGAGGCGCCAATAAAATTCAAAGTGTGCGAACAGGGTGGTGGGACGTGGACCGCTTTGTCATAGTAATTTTTGGCCATCTTTGGCCTTGTGTGAAGGGACAAAACAATACTATGGTTGAACGAAATTTTAATGCGAATAATTTTCTGTCATGATGTCCATAATTCGTTCTGTTTGCAAGTATGGCGACTCATGAGGTATTGTGGAGAGCCACGTGGTGAGCCGTGCTGGTCGCATCTCTTGCCCCTTCTCTGCCCTGACCCCGGGGCGGGGGGCGGAGGAAGTGGGGCCCCCATCGGCCCCCATCCGTGCCCCACCAGCCAGGCTCATCTTCACAAGGACAGGTACGGGGAAGTATCTAAAAAATATCGTCGCCTGACCACACTCTTTTCTTTCTTGAAAGGTGACGCGACGCGACGGCTCTTGATGGTGGTGGATTCCAAACTGGTGGGCCTGACAGTTACCGACCACATTTTAAAAATCTGCTGTAACTCTAAATAATTTTATTATGCATAATTATGGAAATATTGTTGGAAAATTTATGGGGAGCTGGTTGTAACTGTTTCTCTGCCTGGCTACAGATGGGATTTCTTGCTCACCTCAACTGCATGGTTTTTGTCAGTAGCAGCGGAGGAGGATGTTGTTTCCTTGCCTCACTGCACTCTTACCAAGGTATGTCTGGTTGGTGCCTTTTCCCCCATCCCTCTCTTACTGAGAGTCAGATTATATTGTGCTAACTGATGATGAGCCTGCTGACAGGTAGATGCTCGTCTTTACCATTCTCTTGGTCTAATAGCTATTAGACCAAGAGAATAGTAAAGACGAGCATCTACCTGTCAGCATCACAAGAAGTTCTTACAGGACAAACTTATTCACTGCTCCACAACAGGTTGGCTAACGTTACATTAAAATGCATTATGTGGAAGTGTTTTCACACCAGTGTTCGAAATTAGCGTGTAGCCAGTCGCGGACTATCCATTGGTGACCACAAAAAGATTATCGCCTCTTTTGGCGACCGCTAGCTTCATTCCTCCAATATTGCATTTTGATCCACATGCGACATGCCCGTATTAATTGGGTATGCACTTGCCCCTGACCATATCTATAGTTAGGGGCAAGTGCATCATCCCTTTTAAAAACCAGCCTGATTATGCCACCAAAATGGAACAATAACACCATGATAGTACACCTTAACCCCTTATGTACAGTGCCGGAGTGGTTACGCAGCATGAGATTCGAGTCTCGTCAGAAATCCTGCAAAAGATACTTATACATACTCACCAGAAAAGTTAAAACACCACCTTGAGCTTGGAGGCCTTTTTTATCAATGTAACTATGGGAGAAGATCGTGGTACTACAGGGTGGACGGAAAGTTTCGGACCCCCCCCCCCCCCNGACGGAAAGTTTCGGACCCCCCCAGGTTTTTTAACCCTACTTTTCACAGCGTCTTTTCACATCTTTTAAAAGTCCACAAGCAGTTCTAATGTACACTATCTTTTGAAGCATAATCTTGAGAACATCTGAGCACCTTCCTCTCGCAATTCCATTAATAACTTCGCCTCTGTGATTCATCTAAACATCCTATCTGTTTTGCGTTTATTTTGCTTGTTGCCTTGGAGGACCCCTGGTCATACTCTGCGTCTGATAAGGTTTTTATGACCCTTTTCCATGAGTTCCTCTTCATGCAAATGTTGTGAACTCACTCCTGACCTTATTTTTCGCATTGGTCCATAACCTGGTCCAATAAAAATTTGAAAAAGAATGCATGAAATGGCGGACCCGGATGCATTACTTTCGAATTCTCACATTGGTACCATCACATTTGTCTGCATTTTTACTTTAAAATAATTTTTTGGTGCGAAAGGACGTGAACGAAAGGATGTGTCATGTTGATTAATTTATCAAGGTAGGACTGTTTACTGTCCTTTCCCACCAAAAAATTATATTAAAGTAAAAATGGAGACAAATGTGATGGTACCAATTCGAAAGTAATGCATCCGGGTCTGCCATTTCATGCATTCCTTTTCAAATTTTTATTGGACCATCAGGTTATGGACCAATGCGAAAAATAAGGTCAGGAGTGAGTTCACAACATTTGCATGAAGGGGAACTCATGGAAAAGGGTCATAAAAACCTTATCTGACGCAGAATATGACCAGGTGTCCTCCAAGGCAACAAGCAAAATAAACGCAAAACAGATAGGATGTTTAGATGAGTCACAGAGGCGAAGTTATTAATGGAATTGCGAGAGCCAAGGTGCTCAAATGTTCTCAAGATTATGCTTCAAAAGATAGTGTACATTAGAACTGCTTGTGGACTTTTAAAAGATGTGAAAAGATGCTGTGAAAAGTAGGGTTAAAAAACCTGGGGGGGTCCGAAACTTTCCGTCCACCCTGTATATCGCTAAAAAACATAAAGATGATTTTGCATTTGATTCAAGTGCAAGCTGCACTTGAGTCAAATGCAAAATCGTCTCTATGTTTTTGAGCGATATACAAGTAGTACTTTTAGCCAAGTAGACAGAAGTCATAGTGAAAGTTTACATGATTCTCAATAGCTCCTGCCACCTTGTGCTACATATTAGAAGCAGTTCTGCACTTGCTCCGTTATGGCATTTACCCCAACTTACCCTACATACATACTGTAACTATGGTGCTTAGCCCACAGGTAAGTTATTACCTCTACTGCCCACAATAGGGCCTAAAAATTGTATGCAATGCAAGAAAAGTGAAATAATATAACTTCTGTAAGGCATAATATTGGAAAACACCAGTGCACTGCTTATTCAGTTCCATCGTTCCATACGCAAAATGCAATGATTATGCAGCATTTCAGGTTGATGCATTGAGAGGTTTTGAAGAAATTGCAGCACTTCTCAAAGTGATTAATATTTGAATTTCAAAGGCTCTGGGCCAAATTGTTCCCCCTCAGAAATGCATGATGAGTACGAAAGTGTTACCCCTGCCAGAAAAGTCTGACATTGTTAATTTGGGGAATCCTAGGGCCAGTTTATTGGGGGGGGGGGGGTGGAATTATGGCAACTAATGCATACCTTCCTTCTACATTGCTACCAGTGCCCTGAGTGGTAAATTCTCCCAATTATTGTCTGGTGAAGATGGGTCAAGTCACTAACATTCCTGCCCTTAAAATTGAAAGGCCTTGTGGTTTTGGCCCAGGGTGCTGAGGAACTCTTGGGGAACTTAGACTGGAGACAAGAAAATTCATTCAGGTCAGGGTCATGTAGTGGTCTGTCATTAGGAAACTGACAATCCTCCAAGACCTTATAAATATAAATAATATAATAATAATTTATTACGTCTGGAGGTTAGTCCTTATGACGGAGAGAGCTTTCCCCGACACATAATACAAGACAGTAATACAATATTACAACAATACAGTAGAACTCAAGTACAATGATGTCTTGATATGCCATGGGGTATTTAATACAATTAATGTGCTTACAAATTCAATTTCAATTTCAATTTCAATAAATGGTTGCATAATTCCTAATCCATGGCTTACTATAATATAATGTCAGCATTTTCTAATAATAATTTTGCTTTAATAAAAAAAAACATATAATTTGTAAATTTCCTGAGCTGGTATATCGTCCAGAATCCAGCTTAATCTGTCGGGTGGGACCGAAGGCCATGATATAAGTAATGTTCTCCTCGGGCCAGAAAAAAAAGGGCAAATGTACAACATGTGGTGTATAGTGAATTCTTCTTTAATATTGCATAATGAACAGTAGTTCTCTAAATCAAACTGTATTTTGTATCCATTTATATAAAACCATGCGGATTCATTCCGGAGGTTAGCCACAAGTCTAATTGAATGTAGTGGTAAGTTATAGGTTAAATAATTCCAAGACCTTATAATATAACATTGCAAAAAGTGTATGAAAGTACCCCCGCGAGCATAAAGCCCCTTTTTTGACCTTTCTTTATCCGACTCAAATATATTAATGAACTCTTTTGGGACCGAGTTAGCTGCATCAGGTGTGTGTTCGTGTATTTATGACAGTATAATTATTTGATACCGTAATAGCTGCAATTGGCAGAGCAGCCTGCCGAAGGTGAGGGCCTGCCGTCTCCATGTTTATGCTCGCGGGTGTACATCCTTTAGTAAAAGAATTTTCATGTTCTGCACTTGCATAGATTATACAGACCAGTATTTGGATGAAAAATGGCATCTTCATCTTGTGATTTTTGATTTATGAATTAATTTGCATCAGTTGGTTCATTGCAGACTACCTTTTTCAGAGGAAAATGTTGTAATGAGTTTTTTGTTGTTGTTTTTCTTGTGTTTCGAAGGCTAGGTTACACTGATTATTCTGAATTCTGAATTCACTGGTTATTCTGAATGTTATTAATTGCTGGTAACAATAAATACCCAGGAGAAACAGCATCTATTTCAGATTCTGCAATCCACTGTACTGTCCATTTTTGGGGGGGAGATAGGTAGGCCTAAGTGAGGAGAAAAATGACATCATGGAGGGGGATTGAGTTAAAACACCTGGGGAGGGAGGAAGGGAAATAGTAGGTGTCTACTTGCATTTCAATCCATTTTCTGTTGCCCTTGCCCTGGGAATGGCTTAAATGCAGTGGCACAACCCAAGTAGGGGCAGAGCTTAACTACTGCTGAGAGTGACAGCCTATAAACCAATAATTACTTTGATAGACACATAAGACTAAAGTGGTTCCAAGTGCTGATTGTGGCCAACATGTTTTGATATAATAATAATAATAATAATAATAATAATAATAATAATAATAATAATAATAATAATAATAATAATAATAATAATTGGGTGATAGGCGTACCCCTAGGGGTTTTCAGCCAGACCTTTATTTTGACGTTGGTACAATTTTGGGAATCCTATTATTGAAGCGCCCGGGCCCACGGGCAGGATGACAGGAGGGGATGTGCAAGTGCAGTGCCTTGTCTGAAATGTGGTTGTTTTGTGAGCTCTCCCGGGTGGATTAGTCTAAGGAAATTCCACCCGAGACGAAGTCAGAGACGACTCATGTACTCTGCACGAGATGAAGGGGGTGTCCCCGGGTTGGGATCGAACCCGGGACCTTAACATCCGTGGACGCATACGTTACCACAGCACCACTCCGCCTCCCCTTGATGTTTTGATATTGTGACATCACACTTTGTTCCAGCTCTTGCTGTCCCCATAGCTCATGAAGCCACTTACTCCTCTCAAATGCCGAGGAGAAATCAAAACTGTACCTCTACCTCCTTTGAGTGACATTTCCATGATGTAGTATTTTATTGTGACTGTAGTAATCTCTTGTGAATATTTAATTTATCTTGGAATGTGTTTTTGTCAATCTCATTTGTTCCACATGCTTTGGTGAGGTGATTCTCTATTGTTGGTTAATTGGAGGATCTACAACTGCTATTGTCATGAGGCATGGTCTCTCAAAAGGTCTTGTGTCATTGTTTACAACAGGTGTTTATGTGTTTAAGATTTTGTATGCATTGGGGGCTGACATGAGGCAGGTACAACACAAATGCATGTGTTTATGTATGTTGTATTCTGTGAACTTCCAAGATAACTAACTACAGTTTCTCTTATTCAAACTATGCCAGCAGGATCAAGTCAAATCAGTGGCTTTTGTAAGCTATACATGTGCCAGGAGTTGATACCAGTCCAGCACAAAGTGAATGGAGTGGAGTCCCAGTTACAGCTCCTGAAACTCTTTGCTGAACTCAGGGCGCCAGCATGCACAGGAGGATCAGATCTGCCAGAAACAAACACCTGTTTCGCTGTTTGGAGAAGTTGATGGATCTACTGCAGGGCCACATATATGCTTCTTCCTCCACCTGCACCAGTAATAGATGATAGCTGCAGCAATAGCACCAACAACTGTCTGGATGAGACAGGCCTCAGGTTGGACTTCTCATGTGTTGAATGCCTTCTCTTTGCTTAACTGACCAGCTTTACTCTCGAGTATCCCACAGAAGAGCATGCTCTCCTGTTAAAGGACTAGAGTTTCAGATTGGTGGGCTTGCAAATCCATAGGGCACTGGTACACATTCTTTTGGGGTCGTAACTAAAACTCAGGTCACTGCTGAAAAGTTTATTATGATGGTAATGGGTAGGTCTTGGGGAATTAAGCAATACGTCACATAAAAATTTGATAGCTAAATACTGTATCTGCTTGGAATTATTTGCTGGAACAAACCATGAGACACTTTGTGGATTATGCTGGCTTACTCAGGAATACCAACTTGATGCAAGAGAGTTCATGACATTTAGATCTGTGTGGATGCAATTTAAAATATGAAACATGCAGTATTGTGAGTGCACATGATTACTATTTCATTCATATTTTGATCCATCTCATTTCATGACTCTGACACGGTGGTGTCGGCAGGTGTAGGTAGCTGTGGCCAGTCACCCTCACCCAAAAAATAAAGAGCTGGCTCCTGAAACTTCCCAGGGCAGCAAGATGCTGCTTGAAAGTCTTCAGTAATGTAACATATTCTGCTGTAGGTGCAGTATTGCCAGCCCACAGTCCCAAGTTGATTCTCTGACTGTCAATGTCGAATGTGTGCATGAATTCCACTGGTACTTGTTGGCTTCTTCATCTGATGCCATCACAATCCTGTCATGTTGACATATCTTCGAGTCCTTCATGGTTGGTAACATCACTTGTGCCAACAGTTCCAGTTTATATTCAGTGATAATAATTATGGAAACTCTAAAGACCCTAATGAGAAAGAGATGAAATGAAGAGAATTTTTCCACAACATAATGCTATCCCTTGTTAAAATTTTAGAGTGGCATAGTACTGTAGTCCGTCCACTAACATGAGAGACAGGTGGGATCCATGTGGGTCCCACTGAGAGGTGATGGATAGGGGTGGGTGATTGATATAGCAAGCAGGGACCTGCCAGTTGGGCACCTGTGGGTACAATGGCAACCACTGCTGGTACAATGGCAGAGGCTGCTTGGCCCGACATAAAGGATAATATTTTTTTCCCCTTGTATTTTGGCGGAATCAAGTCCATTGTTGAATGGTGTATCGAGGTGGGGCTTGTTGCCAACAGATGCACATGCAAACGTTGCAGAGAGGCTGCCTATGTGTATTTTCACCCGTGTTAGTCACTAGAGCATTCATATATATACAGGGTGACTGAAGCAGGTTGGCATAGTGGATAAGGCGTCCGACTGCTAATCGGGAGGTCCTGGGTTCGAATCCCGGGGGCGGCAACTCTGACCGTGGTTTTCTGTGGTTTCCCACGGTCCTTCCAGGAAAATTCCGGAGTTGTTTCCGTAATTAACAGGCCACAGCAGCTTCCTTCCGTCCCTATCCCATCCCAAAAAGTGCAGTAAAATGAAAGCAAAGAATTCCAGGCAAAAGAAAACTTCCCCCCTAAAGAGCCGAAAAGGCTGATAAAGGGGTATGAATGATTAATTATTATTATTATATACAGGGTGTTTCAACTTTTTTGTCCGAACAACAGTTATTGGAAATATTGCACTATAAGCTGCTACTTTGTAAGCAGTGACTTGCAACCGGTTTGTCAGAGGAATGGGAAATATTCCCTGCAAATCTTAGGTTGAAGTGGCATACACTACTTACAAAGTAGCAGCTCAGTGCAATATTTCCCATAACTGTTCAGACAAAAAAGTTGAAACACCCCGTATATTTTCATTATGATTAATATGTTCCTATATGTTTCAATCCTAATATACTCGTAGATGGAGGGTTGACTGGGTGTGCAACCAACAGGGGCTGCGGTGGTCTAAGTCGGTGTCCTAGGGTAGCATCTTCAAAAACTGCAGTGTTAGTGCTCCCAACGTACTATATTTTATGCTATTTCTCAAGAGGGCACATGGACTATGTCTGGATAACTGGTAATGATCCTAGGAGGCGGTCCGGAGGAAATGGTACTTCAACCGGGCGTTACGTAAAAGGACCAGCTTGTAACATCTGAAAAGCAAATAATGAAGACACTGTGCCAGATGGCCTCAATGGGCGGAGCACTAAACCCAATTATTATTAATTATTAGTATGTACTTGCCGCAGCTCTAGGACTAAAGTATTCCGACTGCTTCTCTGTGCACTTTTGGGAGACCTTCGCAAAAGAAGAAGCGCCTGCTATTGACAAGGGAAGGTTGAAAGTGCATTAACCCTTGGACAGTGACCAACGCCACTTTTTTTGTTGTTGTAACATGAAAAATTTATTAGTAGTTTAATTTTGTGAGAAAATAGCACAACCAGGAAAAAATGTATTAGGTACTGATGCATAGTTGGTGCCAAGACTGCATTCCAGGAATGATTCACATCCTTATTTCTACTGCAACATTTAGATCTGGCTGCACCAGTTCCTGAAAGTAAGCCAGAAAGTAGTCCTAAAATTTTTATCATTCACAGTTCCTCTGAAAATGAGAGGTTTCCCCCAGTAAATCCAATCTGAATATGGGATCTTTCAAACCAAAATAATTCTGTCAATCATGATTATGGGAAAATTTATTACCATTAAAAATGTACAGCTCCACATAAATTTTTACATTGATCACCCAAGTAGTTAATAGTTTGATTTTATTAGTAACCATTCCTGGGCTTTAATTTTCCTGGTTCCTTACACGGGGGCAGATTTGTTTGTGTAAGAGTATCTCCAATCATTTTGGCCAGCAAAATATCAACATATCCTCCTCGTCTAGCAACTGCCAAAAGTGGTACAGGTTGAACCGACTCTCCCACCCCAAGTTTGAAGTGAGCAACATTAATTGCTCCCAAGATAGGCAACTGCTGGTGGGAAATGAATCCCGACATTCCAGAATAACGATGCAGATGGACACCCCAGTCAAGCTCAATGGAGAACAGGAATGTTGTTGACGACTGACCAGTGCCAATTGAAAATGCACCAACTGAAGTTGGGTTGCTGACTACAATGTCATGGAGAATACTGGGGTCATCTGTCACATTTTTCCATAGCTGGAAATAATTGCCAGTTATTTCACTGCAACTGGAATCAGCCTCAAGTGCACTTACCTGTATTGTGTTGCAAAGCCCTGTCATTTCTTGTCTTGAAGTTGTAGCTGCAAGGACCTGATTGTCAACAGCCATAATTGCAAATTGATTCAGCTGGTGCTTATATATACGGTTCTGTAACAGTATCATGCCATCAGCTGTCCAGATGGATAAGTATTCATTTCCCGATGTTGCAATGTATGCTGAATCACCTACCACCAGTGTGTTAATTTCATCTGTAATGAAAAACGTCAAGTTAGTCAGGTTTTTTGACTTCTCTTGCAACACTTAGTTTCTGCAATTTTAATTCTAGTCTTACTTGAACATAATGACCATTTGCAAGTCTGAGAAGTCTCGATAACTTTAAATAGCAACTGAAGTAGACACAGGTACTTTAAACATGCTTACTGAAAGTGCCAGTGATATTATATTTCAGCTCAAATTTTCCATCTGTCCACGTCCATTGAGAGAGTTTTGAACTTGTTGCGATGAAAAGGAAAGTGGCACCACGATAGCTGATTACTGCGATAGATTTGGGTTGCCCTAAATCTTCCACTTTCTGGTAAAACTCAAAAGTACTCCAGTCTTGTAATATCCAAACTGACACTCCAGAAGGGTTGCAGGTGCTGTTACCAAGTGTCACTAGATATGTAGCACCATAATCAGTGAAAGTTTGCCACTTCATCACAGACCCAAGTTGTGGGCGGGAAGCCGGGAAGAAGCTGAGTCGAGTTTCATCCCATGAATATTGAATGGTGGTACAGTTGGCGAGGCTCACCAGCAGATGGTCACTCTCCTCATACTGAAATGATTGATCATCAGCCCTGTTGAAATCACCTCAAATCAGAATGGTCAATTTACTTACTCGGAAGTGATGCATTCCAACGACATCTTGGGTTAGTGTCAGTGTCTGCAGATCATCAAAGTAATCTAACCTGTACACAGAATTCTCCATGTGTTGGCTCAGCAAATTGGTGGCCTTGCAATGGGTGAAGTAGTTGTCTCGGATTGCTTTCAAATCAGCATTGATTCCATTCAATCCCCATTCCAGGCTGCCGGCCAGTTCATCCAGATCAACTCCATCAAGAAGGGACTTTCCAGTGACATTATCCGCAAACTCAACTGGTCCTAACAATGTCCAGGAGCCAAATATTGTTTGCGATTGAGTCTTTGAAAGCAGGAGCTGGCTCAGTGAGGTCAGATTTATATTGTTAGTAAGACCTGAGGCAAGGTCTCCACTTAGAGCGACATTGTGAAAATTCATGGTTCCAGGTAAAATTTGTTCGGTGTTCAGGGTCACTAATTCTGACGTTTTATACCCATTCAGAGTGCCCAGAGAGAGGTTACCATCAATTATGACCTCTCCCGAGAACATTTTTGGTCCTGTGACTGTCTGATATCCATGACTGAGTAGTGTATCTTGGTACTCTTCCATGAGGTTGAATCCATTCACCATTCCACCAACCCTAACATCACTTACAAGTGTCAGGTCACCTATCTTGATATTCTCAAGGGATTGATTTGTTGTCAATGTGACCACATCCTGGAGTTGGATCTCATTTAGCTCTGCCACTGTAACATCACCAGCAACATTTATATGGCCAAATTGTTTGACTCCAAGTACACTCTGGGTTCCATCTAGATATACTGCTTCGAGGGACATTTGAGTCACATTTAGGCCTGTGAGAAGTCCAGTGTCAAGGTTGCCTAATACCATTAGCCTGCTAGCAGTTATGTCAGAAGTGAATTGGATGGTCCCTTCTATCTTGCTTGTTTGATCCACCAAAGCCACATTGGAAGCAAGAGCTAAGAGGTTGATTCCATTGTAAAGTCCTGCTAGTGATGCGTTGTTTAGCACTACCTGAAAAACGGCAAATTAGTTACCCTGATAATGGGTCTCACAAATGACATTTACTTCTCCAATGAAGGTCTTTTTCCCTTGAACCACAGCATACTGGTCTTTATATATACTCTGGGCAAGGAATTCACTCCAGTCTACATCACTGATAGTGCCATTGACTGTCAGTGTGCCAGTAGTGACACTACCTATAAAGCTCATGTCACCTGCAATTGAGATTTCAATTAATCCTTTTGTATCTGTCAACATGTGGTACACAGGCTACAATCTGGCTTACCATGGATGATGTTTATTCCATTCTCCCAGGAATACCTTTTAGTCAAAGTTGGAATATCAACATCATTTATTCTCCCTTGGACATGTAGGTCGTCAGTTACGATGACATCACCCATGTGATATGGTGCTAAAAGGAAATGTCAACACTTAGAATATTCATTACAAAGGATTCCTGCCAGAATATACACCACAATAAGTTTAGTGAAAGTTGTTCCTAGTAATATTAGATGGAAAAGGGAATGCATTTTGAAACATTCTTTGAGTAGAGAAAATCTGGGACTGAAAGTTTGAGCATTTGAAAGGCACTAAACCTGCCAGAATTTAGATTTTTATGACAATGGTAGATGGTCAATGCATTGCATATTATTCATTAAAACTGATATTTAATAAATCAGTGCTGAGTCAATGTATGGTGCACAAGTGGCAAAGCAGCAAATGAGAAGATGGTGAATCCAGCATCCACAAATTTTAATTTATTGAAATTACAATAATTGTCTAACAAATGTGCTACTGAAAAATGGGCCTTCACACGTAATAATTAAAATTCTACACTAATACCTTCTGTGGCCATTTCAAATGAAAAAATTGCAAGCTTTCAAATTTTGCGCCCATAATTTTACTCAGACACCATACATAACTCACTCATCTTCTCGTCATACTCTACTACTTCCACAAGAATTATGGTACACTGACAAATCAATCCTGGCAGGGATTCTTTTAGTATAAATTTACCTGTGATTTCCTGATCAGTGTTTGTGGTTAAGAGGGTTTTCTTGAAGTTCTTTCCATTAAGGGTTGTTGCATTGATGTCACCCATGACATAGACAGATGAAAACTTCTTCACACCACCAAGGTGTATGTGTTTGCCTCGTCTTGCAATATCACTATCAAGTTCACGTACATCAACCCCAGACACTAGCCCATGAACGGTGGCATTTTTGATGATCAGTTGACTGGTGAATTCCATCTTTCCAGATATGTAATTATTCCTCTCGATCCATACAGCATCTTGTGCTACTGCTGACAAGTTAAATCCATTGATACCCCATGTAGTTGTGACATCACCTGTGACATTTATGGTTGACTGAGACACAGTCCCAGTAAATATTTGATGGTCCTTATGCTTCTTCAAGGAGAACTGGTCCAGTTGTGGTAGTGATAGTCCATCAATCAGTGGTGTCTCCAAATCACCAGTTATTTCCAACGAGTCAAATGAGTAGTGACTTTGCAGGGTTTGCTCACCAGCTAAGTTGACCCTTCTGTTAACCCAATCACTTAGATCTACTTCATTTAGTGATGTTGCATCAACATCATGCTCAACTTCCAGCCACTCAAGGTGGATGTTATCCATAGTTACATCACCTTTCGTCACTTCTTTCGGGCCCAACTTGGCAGCCATTTCCCAAAATGTGACACTATTAATAGGGCTTGTAATTTCAATGAACTCAGCTGATACATTTTCAAAGTGGAGATGTGAGTCTATTTTACTGTCACCTGTGATTCTCACTGCTTTCTGTGACAGGTCAGTTAAGTTGACACCACCAATCAGGCCCAAAACAGACATTTTATTGGCTGATATACCAGATGCAAATGTCTTTTCTCCTCTCACAGTGTGATCAGAATTGGTGGAAACAATGTCCGACACATTCAGGCCATTGAGAAGTCCAGTGATAGTGGTGTCTCCCAAGATCAGGCCTTCATTAAAAGTAGTCAAGCCGGAGATGGTTGCTTCTGGTAAATCCTGTGCAGAGACATTAGATTACCCTATTTATATAGCAGTGATATCAGCTACTAACTTACATCATACAAAACTGAATTGAATAGTTCTTCCACCAATTCATCATTTAGCTCTTCTTCAATAATAATTTCATTTATATCCACATTTCCAACAAATGTAACATCTGAGTTTATGTAGTGCTCCTCAACAGTCTCATTTAAAAGACCCTTGTGCATCAAGTCTGCCACATCAATACCATCCACGGGGCCAAGCACCTGTTGGGAAATAAAGTCATTTATCACGGCTAATTTATGCATACCAAATCATACCTTTAGATTTTTCTTTACAAGAATTTCCTTCGTGAAAATGTGATGTCCACTAAGAACCTGTGGAGTGCTAATAGTGATTACATCATTGTCCAAGTCAATTCCATCTACCAACCCATCAACTGAGGCATTGTTGACATTCATGATGGAAAAGTAATGATGCGCTGAGATTATGCTAGGAGACATTGTCCTAACATAGTCATTAGGGAAGTGCAATCCATTAAGATGTTGCAGGTGATCAATCAAGTTAGCATTCAGGCCAGTCAGGTATTTGATACCTATGATCTGGTTATAATCAGTATCAACTCTGATTATGTTTTTCACAAGATCTGTCACATCTTGTTCATTAAGGGTGCCAACCTGAACATCACCATTGATGATGACATGATTTACTTTGAGTTTTCCTGAAATGTCCTGTACAGTTGATTTTGTCAGAAGATTGTTAACTTCATTTGTTATATTAATGCCATCCACAAAACCATCAACTGTGACAGTCTCAGCAATAATGTCTTCAAAGGTTTGGGAGCCAATGTCACTTCCAATGTGACTAACTTCCCTGGATAGGTCAACTCCATTCACTTGTGTACCATCAGGAAGGATTACACTTCCAAGGACTTTTAACTGGTGGTGGTATGTCACCTCGCCATTAATTTCCACAGGTGCATTGGTTTTGACCAAATCCTCAGGCTTCATACCATTGATTGTTTCTACATTTAAGTTCTGAATATAGGCAGGGCTGGTAAAGGTTTTGTGGCCTTCCAGGTCAATGTTAGATGCATCAGTTCTATAGAAAAGTAAATGATTAGTTAGGGGTCAAGCATTTGTTACACTTGGTAACTTACGTCACTATTGAATTCAGTAGTTCGTTTATGTCCATCCCATTGATGTATTGTACATCCAGTGTATTGATTGCACCTGCTGTTGCCTTTACCAGTCCTGTGATTTTCTTCTGTGCATCTATGACTGTGTGAGGATCATCCAAGTACACAGCATCTGAACAAAATAAGCTACATAATAACTCAGAAAACATCATTAAATTTTTTTCTTTACCTGACAGTGCTCCTTCCAGAACTTTTATGTTGTTTTCCAGCTCAACTAACAAGCTTTCAATATAGGATAGGTTTGTGGCTGTATCTCCTGGAGTCCAGTCAAGGCCCAAATACTTCACGCTATCCATCTCGAGCTGATCTGTTCCTGACACCTCCACTTCTTTAGCTACAATCTAAATTAAGAATGCCGTGAGCCGCCCCAGGTCACTTTAAAATATAAGCCACATACCTCTCCAGTCACATTCCACTGCGCTGAAACAACATTAGCCGAGTTAGTATCTATTGCGTCATGCAAGACATTCTTTATGTTCTGCACAACATTCATCTGCTCTTCTTCATCCTTCTTCATAAGCATGTATGCTTGCAGCAACCTCTTGCTTTCTTCTCTCACTGGATCCTGCAGCTCTTCCAAGATCCAGTCAATTTTGAGTACCCGTGTGGAAGATCCCAACATTGGTAAGAGGATCAGGTCACACCCAGTGACCATTGCAGCTCCTTCAAGGATGGGTGATACCCCGATAATGCAATTGGCACTTGTCCCATCAGAACAAGGAAGATGCTGATGCACAAAGCGCCTTTGACCAGCATTCCAGCTGAAGAAGTGGAACTTTGCTCCATTGTTTTTTCTGCGTCTCTGGCCTATTAGTAAAACTTCATCACGGTGGGCATCAATAGGTAATGGAACCCAGGCTACTACATCTTTCAAGCTCAAGTCCTGAAGAGGTAGGAATTTCTCTCCAGTACTAGATAGAAGCAAGAGGGATGCATTTGCTTCAGGTGAATAGCGCTCCAGCAGAAGATGGTGACGGAATCCAACTCTGAAGTGCTGGAGGCGGTCCACTTGGATGCCAGGGATTTGCTGGAGAATCTCAAATTTGCTCTGAAATAAAATGTGGGTTAGGTATGCAGTTGAGAAGTTCATAAATGCATAGTCACCTTGCTTGCTTGATGAACAGTGACTTCCTGCTTGGCCAAGTCAGAAACTGCAAGGAAACACCTCTCTCCAGCTTGGAACACCTTGGCATCTACAGGGTGACCTGCTAGAACCGTTTCAGACAGCCACATATCAATCTTATTCTTCAGGACAGTAACATCCATGATCGCCATTGTTGTCTACAAAAATATAGATATTTTGTTTGTATTATCCAACCTGACTAATGATTGGGGTAGCATACCATGTCAAATTGACTGCAATAGAATTTAAAAAAAGGGGGAAACCATGTGATTTTATAGATCTACATTTCCATATGGATATAGTGTGTTCCAATTGAATTGGATGTACCAGTACTAGTAGTGATTAGCGATTTTTCCACTTAGCTGCTTATGAAGCAATCATCATCAGAACAGCTACTTTTTGTAGGTTATCAAATATTACCAGCTGTAGCTGGCACTAGAGCGAATGAAAGCATCATTTGAAACTGCTACGAGTACAGAGGATCTAGCTGCTTCAAAAAATGGGTCAATAATCAATGATCGCAGGTACCAGTTGGTCAAAATGGGTCACTATAATGTCTAGTCTTGAATGAAAGTGTTGACCCACTACAATTTTTAGTGGAAGTTGTTCCTAATAATGCCAGATGAAAAGTGAAATTTAGTTTAGTCATATTTACTCTGGTATTGCGAAAATCTGCATTTTACTTTCAAATAACCACATGAATGTTCTACAATTTCACTAACTGTTCGGACACAGCTCAATAAGCAGTGTAGTGCCAAAATTTGTTTATATTATTTCCTCCATATCAATAGCAACCAACTGTATCAAGTTCGGGGACAAGATATTTGTAATCTTGTATGAAACTGATGGAAGTGTTAATGCTCAATTAGATCCAATGGTCAAATCTTGAAATCAAACTCACCTCCTGATTGTAAGAATCATCTCCTCCAGCAACATCAGGAAGCACCATGAGCCGCAAGTCCCCATCCTGCTGAAAGAGCTGTATCTTCTTGACAGATCGATGTAAGAGCCAATTGGAAGGCACAAGAACGAGGTTATCATCTTCAAGGCGATACCACACCAGCACGGGCTCTTGAGGATTCACAACTAAAGCCACCAGCACTTCCTGACTCCTTGTGCGCCCATTGTAATAGCTAATACTTGAAGAAGCCACCAAATGTGAACTAAGAGCTGAAAATTTAAATGTCAATTAGTACAAAAATTATTTGTTATTCACATAGAATCTAACCTGTTTCTCTTCCTCTAAGCGGTGCATCAGGCGTAATCGCAACTTGTACTATGCTATTGTTTGTTGTCCCAATCATGAAGATTCTCCGCCCAATCTTGTGCGCCACCCATTTTGACACACTATACTCCACCAACGACAGCGTCTTCACATGATCTTCAGTCACATTGATCACTCTCAATTCTGCAAAGATTCCAGTTATTTGAACATCCGCATGTAGTCAAATCAAGCACGTATTAGTTTTTTGCAACCGCCAAAAGATGGCAGCGCGGTGCAAATGAGCCATGCCAAAACTTGCTGAATGGAATGCACCACCCCCCTCTTGATGCCGTTTTTCTTCAGTTTAAAAGGGCTGGCGGGCAGGAATAAAAGCAAGTAGAGTGCAAATGTAGACAAGCCTGTATGGTTCCCAGCGGGCGGCAGATAAACAAGTTGGGCGCAGAAAAGAGCCACTGATAATACAAATCCCAAGCATAACGCCAGCGGAACAAAGCCACTTTGCGGCTTGCAAAGTCCACTGCTCCACACCCCAACCCCCCATTTCCAGACAATCCATTTTACCGCCTTCCTCCCCCTACCCCCACATAAAAAAAATCTGTGGAGAAAATAGTTCCCTGATTGTCAAATCGATGCACATCTTGGGAACATGCATAATGAATACTGGTACTCACCTTCTCTGCTTACTGCGGACGAGTTGTACGAATACCATAAATTGTAGGGGTCAACAAAGAGCTGGTCGAGGTCATCGAATCGGACGTTGGCAGAGGGCTCCTCGCGGTACTTGTGCAGAATTTCTTGCGTTAAAGCGTCGGCTCGTGACCACCAAGAATTGGCCAAGTTCTCCAGATGTCCCGCATCGGTCGCCTTTATATAAATAATTAAGTAAATCGGATCAGAACCTGAAACTTCGGTTAGCCGACGGACATTATGCCAAGTGGAAACTCTATCCGCAAATTGCACCAATTGTAGTGGAATATATCCGTCCAGTGGATGACCACTTACCTGGTATGGTAGTGTGAGAATCATCGTCGACAAGATGTTCATTAGGAGACTGCATAATTGGGCTCCTCTTCCTGGCGACATGGTGTCCCCCCCCAGCACTTGGGACAATTGCGGCCTTTCGAGCAGAGGTGAATCAATATTCGGGGCTGATGGTTGTAGTCGACCGTGGTAGTACGTGTCGTAGAGAAGACTGCCCACCCAGGAGATGGTCACAGAGGTACCGAGTCAGGTTGGGGACTGAGCTCTTTTCAACTGATGTGGGCCTTTTTTGGGCGTTTTACTGCCTTTCTAGTCACGGGGACTGACGTCATGAAATATCGTTCGCTCGGAAGGATTCTCGGACGATTTGACATTTACGGCATACTTCTCCATTGGGTTGAGTCTAACGTGCTGTTCTTAAAGGTGCTCCAGGATTGGATCACTGTAGGTGAAGTTAAATCAGTTTTAAAAATTATTTATTATTTAAATGTGAGAATTCGGGAGTGATATTTGTATTTGTCAAAAAGGGTATTAGGAGCTTTCAATAATAATATTTCATCTCAATTTTATGGCAATATAGGCGACGCCCAATTTGTATAGTTTCATATTGTTCATTAAAACTGACATTTAATGGAATTGATGATTATGCACTACTGGTTTCAGTAGGATATTGCTGCAAATGGAGTTATTACACTGCACGGCCAATATTGCGCAATCATCAATAATTTCATTAAATGCCAGTCTTAACGAACAATAGGGAATTCTGAAAATGGGATGTCATCTGATATGACCATATTTGAAATGAGTTAAAATTCGCAGATTCCTAGTATTTTTTTGGCAGTTTGAAATATGTAAAAATTTACATTATTGCTATTTTTAAATCCCTGCTTCTCGCAACTCGTAGATAATGGGTAAAAATGGGTCCACATTTTCATTTTTCCACCATAAGTTACATAAAATTTTATATTATTAGGAACAACAACCTTTACTGAAAATGATCGAGGAAAAGGGGCGCGGCTGGAATAAGTTCTTTACAACTTGTCACTCGGGCTGGTTCGATATATTATTTTATATAGTGGGCAGTGTGCAGTCAACATTATGTCAAAGGTTAACCACATTATCTATGGATCACACTAACAAGACCACCAAAACAACCAATTTTTCTGTGTACTCTAGTGTAAGTGGATGGCTAATTATAATTATGATGCAAGTTAATTTGACCCATTTTGTAAAAAAGTTCTAATGGAGTGGCATCGATCAATATAGGCCATATTGTAGCTACTATACATTGGTGTAAGAGCATATACTGTACGCTAGTCAAAAGCAGAGGAGGCAGCTCGGGTGAATTGACTGTACAAGGACAGTAGGCCTACATATAAAACATGGGATAAGCATTTTAAAAATTGGAAGCCCTAACATGAATTATTATTGTATGGCCTACCGAAACCTCACATCTTTAATTCTCGATCTCCCGATTAAAAATTAAAATTGCCATTATACTGTCAGAGGGCCTCGTCCCTCATGTTGCTCTCCCTTACATGTAGGCCTACAGTAGCCTATACAGGGTGTTTACGACCTAACTTTACAAACTTCCAGGGGTAATAGAGGGGACCAAGACAAATATTTTTGACATAGGAAACCGTGTCCGGAAACGC